>CAMZMU010000074.1:21363491-21585557 GCA_947311845.1 Poa pratensis | reverse complement strand
TATATTGTTTCTATGATTCGGTACATAAAAACGACAAATTTATTCGTCCGATCAATACTCCCACAAAACGCCTCCGAAATTCAAAATTCATAGTCGTGGAAATATTAATAAATTCACAACATTAGTCGCACTATCGATGATCGTGTCCCTCACACTAAGAAAATTATGGACTTAATGATGCACACCTGGCTGATTCAACACCTGGATGAGTCCGGATGTGTAGAACCATTAAATGTAGAGCGCAATAAGTTAAAAGTCTAGAAACTTTAGAGTCGTGCTTCTCTAACTTTGAGTACTCATGTATAAACATGTTAACGAATATGCTAGAACATAATAATTTATCCTTAGCAGCATACTCATATGAAAATAATATCCAATGTTCTACAGGTTCATTTTGTAAAGTGTTGCACATTGTGACATGGATTAAGTAAATGAAAAAAAAAGAAACATCAGAATAAGATAATGAATTCTCAATATTTAATGTGACCTACGTATTAGGGAGGTTAAACCATTTATCTCAATTCAACAATTATTATAAAAAAACACTGATCTAACATCATCTCATAAGTTTAGTTCAATTTACAGGTCAAGTATCTCTTACATGGCTGTTTCAACATATGTCATGATAATCATTTGACTAGAATACTCAGATTGGCAAAGTATTATATGTAATATTCTGCCTACCGAAAGATTTACGATTGTTTTTTAATAATCAAATTTGGTAAAAATAGATATATCTAATTTGATTTGTACTTCTTCAACAATTCAAACCAACTACAGATGATGCCCTCGCATTTGTGAGGGCCACCCTGCTAGTTATAGTAAAAACCATTAGTCAAATGAACTAGTAAGAGACACCCAATTCACGCGTGCAAGAGATCTCCACCCCGACTGTTCTATAAATTGTAGACTACACCTACTAATTCCTATGCACTTCTGCGCTAACACAAATGATCTTGTACTTGCACACACGCCAAGATGGATTTGGGCAGCGGAAATATGCCTCCTTTTAACATCCTTCCAATTTATTGATTGATATTTTCTAATGTTCCATTTGAATTAAAATGCAACTAGTCCGAATGATCCAACTTTTCTATGTAGGCAAACGCTTGGTTAAATAACTCCCTGAATTTTAAAGATGGAAATTTTGGTACTGTTCAAGTTTTTTTGGAATCAAGTCAGGGAAAAGTACAATGCAACTACTCCTAATGATCGAATGAGATAGAGATGATTGTCAAAATTCGTCAGTTCAATAGCATGTGGCACACTATTAGCAATCTGTACCGCAGCGGCCAAGCTGATGATGAATTGGTTCAAAAAAAATTGAATCTCTATAAGCCAATTGCTGGTGTCTCCTTCACACTACTTGGTATGTGGGCAGCCCTACGGAACCCGTCCGAATGGGCGATGATCTACGCACCATGACTATTAAAATATTTTTGTTTTCGTACCAGATTTAATTTGAAAAGAGGCGCTATTTCTCAGTTATACTGTGGACAAACAACAATGCTTCGTCTCAAAAGTTTGCAGTTTACTAGTAGGCTTTTAGATTTTTATAAACATATCCACTTATTTTGAGAATTTTATGATGCGTGATTTCCTCTCTTTTGCATACACTTAGGGTAATGCAACATGTGGTTAATCAAACAACATTCATGAAAAAGTAATCTTTTATTTGCAATCTAACAATATCTACACAGGTCTAAATCGTACATCTGACCAAAATATAAGTATAGCATACCAACACTCATCCGAAGACCATAGCACTACTGAAGATCTAGAGGCACAATCAAATCAACTTTCCTACGTATTAAGTTGCTCTTATTCTTTATCCGATAATAATTATTAGATTGTATAATGACGAACAATATTGCAAAGCTGATCATAAGGGCAACATTTGGGAATCCAAAATGGCCTTGCACGACAAGTTCAGACTATCCAGATAGCTGAAGACAATGAATGATGAGGGCTCCTTGCCTAGGTCATTTTGATGCACTTGGGGGACAGTTGAAGTTGCCGACGGAGGAGAGCAAATGTGATCCTGACCCCTATCTCGACGTTAGTGGCGATCCAAAGTAATTTTAGAATCGGGGCGACTTAAACCAATACAATTATATCAAAGTCATCTACTTACATTTATTATAGTTTTATTATATATTACAATCTTATTGGGTACATCTTCTCAATATGTAATTAGCACGATTAATTAAAAAATTAATAGTATCTGTATCTTTTTTTTGTAATGTACACTAAATACACATTTACATTGTGTTGAATCTAAATGGTTTGTAACCAAAAACTATATTGAGTTTTTGATGTATAGACATATATAGGATAAAATCTGAAAACAATTATACCCCTCCTGTTTTTCGTTGTTGAGTTAGTACTTAACTTTAATATTTTGTGAGACATGTATATTGAGGATACTCCAACAAATATCTCAATATCCGTATGTATTGTATCAATACATAAGAAAATTGATTTAAAGCTCCAAAGTATAAATTGAACTGTTAGCTTGATTCTATCTTACAAGATGCATTGTGTTCAGCAATAATCCGACAATACGTGCATTTTATGTACTTGATATTGAAATAGAAATACTTAAACTAACCAGCAATGTTCAAAATAAAATGTAGATCGTACGTACTTTTGCATTCATATCATACGAATTGATCGGTTAGGCTCATCGAAATGTACTTGCTATTATCTAGTGTACACAACTACTCATGTAAGTTTATCAAATGGAAAATTATGCATAATATTAAAGTTCAAAATCTTAGTTATCATCTACAACCTCCAGGCTTCCCGCTGGAGAGACACAAACGATCTAATTAAATTTGTCAATTGACCGGGTTGAAGATTTCCTCTATAGAACAAATAAGCTTTTTGTACAAGATTAATATTTTCTCGGACATAATAAATAAATCTATACAATGACCCTGAGAATCTTTCTAAATACTAATCTCCCTAGTATTGGAGCCCTCTCCTTCTCCCACATGTCAACATCATGGTAGACCCCACATAGCACACATTATTTATTTATAGTTAATAGTTCTATATTCAGTTTGAAAAAAAATATTGGATATATACATATGTTTGTATTTATCGGCTAAATTTTTGGTGAAATAAAAAGGATTCCCATCTATAAAAAACAAAATTGTGGCTGTAAAAAAAGAAAAAAATAGCTCTATTTTCACTCAAAAATACTCTTTTTGGGTAGACTAAAATACAAAAAAAACTTCTAGAGTGTGTGCAATACGTGCACATAGTTGTATGTTTTAAAAAACTTAAAACCTAGACATGTCGTTTCGATTTTTTACAAGGAGATGCGGTAGTCCAGAGCTACTGGTGCTACCCGACAACGCTCTCTCTTATCTATGCCGCTGGCGTCGATCATAGTGTCGCGTATTTTACCGAAAACGTCTTTATGTTTCGTGGTGTACTCTATGTTCCCTCAAAAATACTCTTTTTGGGTAGACTAAAATACAAAACAATCTTCTAGAGTGTGTGCAATATGTACACATAGTTGTATGTTTTGTTTCAAAAACTTGAAACCTAAACATGTCGTTTCGATTTTTTACAGGGAGATACGGTGAGTCCAGAGCTACTGGTGCTACCCGACAACGCTCTCTCTCTTATCTCTGCCGCCGGCGTGCACCATGGCGTCGCGCGGCCTGTGCCACGCGACACCATTTCTCTCCCTCCGTCTTTATGTTTGGTGGTGTAGTCCAAATCTTACTACAATAAAATAAATGTGTCCTTTATGTACTCCTCAATATTTATGTGATGATGTATGAGTAATCGTGTTATAAAATAGTGAGCCAGTGATACTATTTTATCTATCTATCATTGATACTAAATTTTATTTATGTCTCTAAATTTATGTTTGTTCATCTATCATTGTCCGTATTAGAATAGACGTACTCTACTATTTGGACTCAGTGGACTGTTTGGACTCCTCGTGCTCTTAAGAGTCGTGTGGTGGTTGTCATGTCCTATAAGCCTGCATGCCTGTGTAGTTTGTAAATAACATTTTTTTTTGTAAAATCTCTTTTGCTTTACTTTCCTTCGTACAACCCAGACTTCTGAACAAAAGCCTAAATTTTTTGAATGTCAAACCTGCGTATATTCATCGGAAGAATACGTACAAAATACGATACACAGGCATGAACTGCCAGAGAAAGAAAACCAGCACAACAGCGCACTCCGCTGAGCCACCACGACGGCCGCCGCCGCTCTCCAGCACCGACAACGCCGGCGAAAGAGAAGAAACAACACCGCACACCACACTGGAAGAAGGAGTGCCCCCACGCTTGTAGAATCCGCATGAGCCATCCGCCGTAAGACGCCGGAATTTTAGACGATGAACGAACCTCGGCCAAGACGCTCCGCCCTCCAGATCCATCGCGCCATCTCCCCTGCACTGGATCCACCTCCGACCGATGAAGCTCCTGTACAAGCAGCCACCGCATCCGATGAGCACCGCCAGAGCCAGGCCGCACCACCTCCAGATCCTCCGCAGCAGAGCCAGAGCACACCCTGCAACGACGAAGAGAAGACCAGAGGACAAAAGCTCGACGCGCAGATCGCCGTCTCCGCTACAGCGAGCACGCAGAGAGCACCAAAGCCCACCGGATCCAAGGATCCAGGAGCACAAACCGCCGGAAGCTCGCCGGCTCCGTCCCAGAGGACCTCGCCGCGATGGGGAAAAAGCTCCAGCCACACTCCCTTTATTCCACAGCGCCGTCGCCACCACCACCCTGCCGACGCCGCTGGAGAGCCCTACTCTACTATCTACATGCCATGAGCATAGATCGGAGGCCCCTCCACCCTCCCGCCGCCACAAGGACGGCCGGAGATGGAGGAGACCGCCGATCCAGCCGCCGGCCGCGCGAGGAGAGAGAGTTCGCCCCCTTTCGCCTGTCGGTCGCCTCGAAGGAGAGGGGAAAGGGGAAAAGAGAGCTTCAGTTCCGAACAAAAGCCTAAATTATTCGTACACGCAGTAGAATGCTAATCTTTCCCGTAAGAATAGAAGAGCTGTAGACTTGTAGTAGTACTACGACTAGTTTGTCACTGACCTCAAGTAATTTCTAGCCGTCGCAGCCTTGGGTACGAAAAACGAAGCCGAAGCATGTCTGTTCTTCATTCCGTAATTTTCTAAGTCATGGTTTTCTATGTATAACACTCACCGCCTCTTATTCGCTGTCTCATTTTGGGAAGCTTGGTCACAGAGATCAATGATTTGAGTGACACGGAAGTCGTTCGTACAACTACACGAACGGAATTTCCTCCAATCCCCGTGTGTCGATGTGCTGGCATGCATGCACGCCATGACAACGACTTTGAAGTCTCAAGGCTCCTTCTGGTCGAAGGAAGGAATGGGCTGGTTTCCATTCTCTGTTCCTTTCTTCTTCTGACCATGACATGATATTGCTGAAGCTCGCTCTATTCTGCAGATGAGGGTGACCTAGTTTTTGCTTAATTTCTCGTTCAGATTATGTCCAGTCAGGCACTGTCCATGTCACCCCCTCACAAATAACACACGGCACAGGGAGACCTGGTGCAGTCACATTAGAACTGAACAAACGTAGAAAAATGGTCAGTTCTTTCCATGTAAGTTCTGGACATTTTCGTCCCAGGATCCCCGGTTCATCCTTGTTGCCTCGATTTGGGTCTATCTGGACGACTGAACCTGTCTACGAGACTACCATCTTCCTCGTCTGATTGTGATGGCTCGCCGCTGCTCCTAGGAACATAGCGTCAGCGCTTACGACTGCCCAAACATCAGGATCCCAAAATTGTTAAATGGAGTGTCGTCTGCTGCTAGCCGTTCATTTGTGGTTAGCTGGTAGGTCTCGAGGAGCCCACATGTCTGTGTGTTACAGGCAGAGTGCAATTTTGTTGACCTTGCTAGAATACTTTTGTCTGGGTTTGACCGGTTATAAATGGTTATTTTACCTCGCGGTGACTCTCCTCTGCCTGTCAATTTGTTCTGCTGATGCTAGCGCATGTTGTGCTGTTTGACGACTCTGCATTGTCATGCAGAATAAAAAAGTTTACACTTCTCTTACCTTTTTTTTTTTGGGATGAAGAACGCGTGTATACTTTTCATGAAGAATATTACAATGCCTTAATGTGAACGGGATGATCTGTTTTCCTGACCCAAATTATCCCACGAAGGATAGCATAGAATAGTATTGGAGTATTATGTTCCATCCCGGTCCAGATCTCCGGATGAATCTCCCGGCCGCCTCATGAAATTCTCCACCGTACTCATTAACAAAAAATCTCCACCGTGGGTTCGATTGCAACCGATGTTGGGTCCCCGACAACAACCAAGCTCGATCGGGACAGTGGAAGCTGCGAAGAAGAAGCAACGGAGGGAGCTAATCGATCACGTGGTGTGAAAAGGTAAACCTAAACATTGAACTACTATCTTCGGTGGCGTCTGTTTCGAGTAAGAATCGAGAGAGCAAAACGAGAGAATGAAACTGTAGTCTTTATTCATTGAAGATGATGTACATATATATAGGGGATGGAACGACGTGAGTATGTCGGTTCCTGGAGGCCACACTCCAGGGATAACCGCACACGACGGTTCCAATCGTGGGATTTCCACGAGCAGTTACAAGTAGAGATTTCCTCTTTGAATTAAATTCTAACAGCGTCAAGCTAGCGGGCGATGGATGGCTCCGTTGGCTCTTCAAGTCGTTGTCGCCTTTACAGTGCAGCCGGCGAGTATTTTTTGTATGTTTTAATTTTTGAGCAGTCGGCGGAGGGAGCTAATCGGTCACGTGGTGTGAAAAGGTAAACCTAAACATTGAACTACTATCTTCGGTGGCGTCAAGCTAGCGGGCGATGGATGCCTCCGTTGGCTTTTCAAGTCGTTGTCGCCTTTACGCCGTTTACGGTGCAGCCGTGAGTGTTTTTTTTTGTATGCTTTTTGGACCTTCAAAATTTGAATGGATGATTACTATTGTGATCGAGTTGACTGGAAACGAAGCGGAGTGTTCGGTGGCCGTTTGTCAGTGACTACCGA
Organism: Poa pratensis; assembly: GCA_947311845.1. NCBI lineage: Eukaryota > Viridiplantae > Streptophyta > Magnoliopsida > Poales > Poaceae > Poa > Poa pratensis. The sequence goes on along the minus strand of CAMZMU010000074.1, from coordinate 21,578,518 downwards.
GTGTGTAGTACAACAGATTTTTTTAGCAGTCAATTGGGGGCACAACGGCACCCACCTGCACTGCATTTGTATTTCATCGAAAAGATAGGGGTGAAATCCTCGTTAGTTCAAAAAAAGGGGGGTGAAATCCCCCGAGCAAGTTAGAGGGGATGTTGTCAACAGAGAGACACACACACCACAGAACAAATACGACACGATCATGGTCGTTTCGCTGGAGGTAGGGGAGCCAAATGTCGATGGCAGCGCGGTGCTCCATGGGCTTGTGCCTAGCGAGAGAGATGGAGGGGGCAAGCTTCTTGAAGACGACATCATTTATGTGCTACCAAAGGTGTCGGAGGCAGAGTAGCCAGAGCGTGGCGGCCAAGCAAACGCAGAGCAGAGGCCGGGAGCGGGCACAAGGCGATCTCGACAAATGTTGCAGAGGTGGAGGATGGCGTATGGCGAGCCGAGAGCAGCCCAAAACCGGAGAGCAAAGGGTCAGGAGCACATGATGTGCTCCGTGCTCTCCGTCGGCTCGCTGCATATGGAGCACGCACCGTCTTTGGCCTCGAGAATTTTTAGTACAAAGAATATATTTAAACATAATCGCACCCTCTGATACTCAAAACGCGTGCACACACTACTTATGAGCAAGTTCGAGACGAGAAAAACTTAGCTGAAGTATTGATTCCAAATTTCCCATAATCGATATCGGTCCGTTCCTCCCGGGGGCACCGCTGCTTGACCTCGTCTCTTCTCCTGGCATGGGTTTTCTTTCAATGCTTGCGCCTTATTATTTCTCTCGTTGTAGCGTCACTTTCCTCTTCCCGAACACCTCCACGCCACGCCCCACATCACCATCCAGACTTTCTCATCCTGCGCAGTTACTCGTAACTCTAGTTCACGCCGTTGAGATAGAGAAGACATTGGGATTGCGGGAAATGAGTCTACTCGCGACGTTGAACTTGAATTATCGATTGGTTTGGGAATTTGATAGTGTAGATTGTTTCGACACACTACGGAACACATGTATTGTTTGTTGGGTACACCTGTCGTTGTGCTCCTTTGCAAATAGTTTGCTTCTGCTGTGAAGGTTTTTCTTTTCAAGCTTCCAATGTGTTTTTGCAGTGTCCGCATGGTATTTTGTAACACTGCTTATTTGCATTTTCTGTGGCGTATTTTCTTTAACAAAAATCAGCAATAGGATAACAAAACTACCCATAAATTTCTCACTGGTTTCTTCTACTCGAGCCATTTCCAATTTCACCGGGAAAAGTCTCCAAAATTTCGCTCCACCTCACCATCATCAAACAGTGAAACGCCCACGCGTCTATATACAACACCCGTCGCCTCCCCCTCCCGCCTTCTCTCCCCCACCACACCACACCACTTCGCCGCCTCCCCGTTGACAGCCACCGTTGACCTCGCCTGCCGGCGAGGCCGACTCGCCGCCGGAAACCAGCCCCACCACCACCTCACAGACCCCTCCGTATCCCTCCCTCCCTAGCACCGTTCGGTCCACCGCTCTCCTCCGGCTCGCCTCCGCCTCGCCATCCCGCGCGCCGCCGCCCCTCCGCTCGAGCCCCGCCGGAATGGTTTCCAGTCAGTAGCCGACCACATCTCCCGCTCCTCCTTCCCCCCCGACATCCCCATCCAGCTCCTCTCGCACTCCCTACGACGGATCCTCTGCCTGCTCCTCATGGCGATCCGCATCACCGTGTCCTACTCCGGCTACGTGGCGCAGAACCTGGCCACGTCGCTCGGCCTCCGCTGCGGCCCCTCGGCGGCCTCCTCCGCCGGCTGCCGCTTCCTCCAGGAAGGCTCCTGGCGCCCCTTCTGCATCTTCCGCCAGCCCGAGCACCTCGGGAAAAGCGGCGGCGGTGACCGCCATGACGCCGCCGACGACCACAACCACCCCAAGCCCCTGGCCCTCGCCGCTACCGCCGGAAGCCACTCCCTTTTCCCTTCGCGTTCGTACTCCGCTTCGGCCAAGCCCCCACCGCCGCGAGTCGCCATGGGACTGCTGTCGGTGCTCGCCCAGGGTACGACGGCGGGGTCGTCGACGGCCGTGATCCCCGTCGCCGCGTCTCTGTACGGCTCATCGTCGATTTCGATCGGGCTGTTCAACCCCGCGCACCTCCTCCCGTTCCTGCAGACCGCGAAGTGGCTCCCCTGCAGCGACCTTGCCCCGTCCTCGACTTCCCCTCCTCCCGCGCCGCCGATGCCTTCGATTCGTCCTTCCAAGAAGGCGTTGATCGGTGCTTCCGGAGCTTCCGCTCCCGCTTCCGGTGGAATCGCGAGGAGCATTGGTGCGAGTGGCTCCATGAACAGGAGCAACTGGCTGTCGAGGTGGGTCAACTCCTGCTCCGACGACGCCAAGACGGCCCTCGCCGCCGTCACCGTGCCGCTGCTCTACAGCTCCTCCCTCGCCGAGCCGAGGTCCATCCCGTCCAAGTCCATGTACCCCACCTTCGATGTCGGTGACCGGATTCTCGCCGAGAAGGTAGTGAAACATTCTGAGAGCAGGATTGTCTGATGATTACTTTGGCTTTTCGTTACTACTCGTACTTGGTTTCTGATACTTGTGATAATGTGATATTCAGGTGTCGTACGTGTTCAGGGAACCGGAAATCTTGGACATTGTGATCTTCCGTGCTCCCCCAGCTCTTCAGGTAGGATGATGGATGATTTCCTGTCTCATCTCATGTTTACTTGCTCATACTTCATAGTGAATCTGATGTTTGAATGTAATGTTATGGCAGGCTATGGGCTACAGTTCGAGCGACGTGTTCATCAAGAGGGTTGTGGCCAAGGGAGGGGACTATGTCGAAGTAAGCTTTTCTCCCAATGGTAGTGCCTTGTGTTTGATTATCTGTGTTGTTACTACTTGCTAATTTATTACACCAAAAAAATTCATTCTTTTGACTGAGGTATAGTAACTGTTATTCACCTGGTTCTTTGATAGGTGCGTGATGGCAAGTTACTTGTCAATGGGGTGCTTCAGGATGAAGATTTTGTGCTGGAGCCACACAACTATGAGATGGAACCAATGGTATGTTATCTTCTGTCTCTAGTGTCTACAACTTATTGTTCACTATGTCTACATTATGCGATATTTCAGTATTTAGGCCTAGACTGCAGTTGCTGTATACACCAGGGGTGATGCAATCTTCCATTTCTAAAAAAGTTTGTGATTTCTGTACTGAACTGAGCTGAACTTTGGGATCTAGTTAGCTAGGAGAATCTCTACTTATGCAAGTAAAAAAGTCTGTTACGTCTAAAAAAGAGATCTTTCGAATCAATTGTTATACATACGAATAAAATATGAATAGGTAACGCTTATGAAATGCCACCGCTATGCCAAAAGGAGCCTCAGCTGAGCAGATGACATTGAAATGTTTTATTCTGCTGAAGGCAAACAGAACTGAAATTTGAGAATGAATATGGCATCAAAGTATCAATTAAGCTACACAACCACGCACTTAGTAGCAGAGAATGATCTCCTGAGCATCGTTTTTTTTCCGTGCACATTTATACATAAGAATGTGTATATGGATATGGATTTCAAACCTATTGAGATTGGTGAACTAATTGCTGTTATTATTCTTGCAGCTTGTACCTGAAGGGTATGTGTTTGTGCTGGGAGACAACCGTAACAACAGCTACGATTCTCATAACTGGTATGCTCCTAAGTCTGAACCAAACTCCGTTCTCATCTGAAGCTTCCACTGTGTAAATTTCAGGTCTGATTTTTTTGCGATTTGTAATGTTTCAGGGGCCCGCTTCCTGTGAGGAACATTCTTGGGAGGTCCATCTTCCGGTACTGGCCACCGTCGAAGATTACAGATACGATATACCAACCTGATGCAACGCTCTGCGCGGTGGGGATGTCCTGACAAGCATTCACCCCGGCGATGCTGGGCAAACCAATGTGCAACACCATTTTACAGAGCGGAGCTCCCCCCCGGATGAGCTGAGCTCCAGTTTCCTTGTTTCACACAATGTCACTTCTTCAGGGTGTTTGCCTGTAGAACTGTGAATTACCTTGAGCTCACCCCTTTGCTTTCGCGCCTGCTGGCAGATGCTTCTTGTTTAAAACACGAAAAGCTCAAAAAAAAAAAAATCCCTTGTATATGTAGAGAACAGCTGCTGAAGGAGCATTCATTTGCTTCAGAAGTGGACGATTTTGTTCTGAAGAAGCATTCATTTGCTTCAGAGCTGGACGATCTTGTTCTGCTTCCAGGTCCAGCAAGTTAGCTGGGAGATGTACATGTTTGCTTCAGAATTTGTAAGTAGCGGTATATTATCATTAAGAAAATGATGAATGCGATAGCCATCTCTGAGGAATGATTTTCTATTTATTGAAACAGCTATATTTGCTTATTGTTGAAACTATGGGAGCGTGGTTCATGAAGTAGTTAAGTCTGAATCTTTCCTACCTATATACAGTTTTGTGTTGGTCGTCGTCCTTGGATCGTCCCTATGCTATAACAAGGTCCTTCATATGTTCTATTCCATATGAAAGATCAACGCCTGCGTGATTCTGTTTCATTTTTCCTTCTCATAATCCCGTTAATTACTGCACATGAAACTTTCTCATTAATCCTAATAATGTTGCTAATGCTAATGAATAGCAATTATCTTAGTGTCCCCACGAAAAATCTGCTATAATGGAAAAAATCTTTGAGGTAATTTACATATGTCAGAACTCAGAAGAAACATTGATTCACGTCCTCAGTTCTCATCCACCAACTCCAAATTTAGAAGTACAAATATGTTATGTTTCCGCAACAATCCTCATTCTGCCTTCGACGGGCTCGGGTGAGAAATTGGACAATGCCCAGTGCAACGGAGCACACGAAAAGTTGATTAACATGCTGAGACTGATTTAATTTGTTGATCGGTAGCTGCTAGCTAAACATGCACAACGCAGTAGTAACTTTAACTCTAAAGTAGCAAAACATCAAAACTCACGGATATTCAATACGGGCAGAAAACATTTTTTGAAATGTCAAAAAATTCCAAATAAATTTTTTGCATGCAGTTCATGACATTTCATGTTGACACAAAAAGTTACGTGAAGAAAAAAGTTTTTTTGCAACCTGTGCAAAAAAGACAAATTCGGACACACCGAAACGTATATATACGCGTCAGTTTTTTCTCTTTTTTGTACAGATCACAAAAAAAGTTTTTTCACCCTGCCTTTTTTTGTGCTAACACATCATGTTGTAATGTCCACCTGGATTTTTTTTCGGAATTTTTTGACATTCTGTAAAAAAAACTAAAAAAACATTACACAATGGGTGCAGATGCACCCATGAGCCAAATCGCCCAAAACTCACATATACCCTGATACTCATCCACCAACAGAGTTCTAAAGTCCTTCGCACTTAGTGGAGCACCACACTTACCTAGCTACGTGACGAGAAGAAACGGCTGCTAAGAGATGCCCATTATGGAAGGACTTAAGGCGCCTATTGTGTGGACAGAACCTAAATAAAGACTTCATTCCTGAGATACAGAGATACCTAGACGGCTGCAGAGAGGAAGATTTTTTTTTTTGCGGGGGAGATTTACATAACAATTAATTTTCACACAACTTGTACGCCTTAAATATGCATTGCATACAAATGATTTAAACAACATAAAAAATGTCACCTCGGGTTTGCTGGACATTTTCAGAACTAACTGAGTTTTGGTGGAAAGTATCGTATGGAAATCTAGGGTGATATTTCTCAATCAATTGCCACCGACAGCTTTCCAATAGACAATTGCTTTGCTTTTTTCTTTCTTTGTTTTCTCCACTTGTGTGCATTTAGTAGGAGAATTGATCATCACACTATGCATTAATCACAAGCTATCACAAGTGTGCTGTACTCATTTTTTTTTTCCTTGGGAGTGTCTAGACAGGTGAGTGAAAATTTTAAAAGTACGTTCCTATGTATCCATTTATTTTTTTCGAGGGTATGTCAAAGATAGTTACAAGAAAATTACACACACATCGTACCTATCCAACCGCATATATCCAAAAAATATTGGAGAAATTCAACATGGACAAATCATACCTATCCAAAAAACTCTCATGGGTTTTCTATCCCTAGACGTAGAGAAGGGCCAATTTAGACCAGCAATGAAAGAGAAGAGATACTAGGATCTAAGGTTCCACATCTCACTGTTGTTGGAGCGTTCATCTATCTTGCAAATTGCACGAGACATGGTATTGCATTTGCAATGAATTTACTAGCTAGACATAGGGCAACTACGCTATTGGGTAGGAGTCAAGAATATATATTTCGATATAACTAAGACACGAATGATTTTGTCCCATTCTTTCAGTTTCAGAGAAATATGGCCATTGATATGATTGGGTATATCAATTTTGGCTGTTTGTTTGACCCCCACAATGCCATATGGCAAACCTGTTTGTGTTTTGTGTTCCTACATGGTGGGACAACCATCTTATGAAAGTTTTCTAAATAGACTCTAGTGGATATATTCACCAAAAAAACCACATTATATGAGGCTTCACGTGAATATGTATGGCTTCGCAGGATGATAAACCACATACAAAATCATGTGGAAAATGGTTCGAATCTCCAACCATTATCTACAAAGATAATGATCCTTGTGTTGCTTAGATGCAAACGGGCTACGTAAAAACAATATCACTAGACATATTTCCCTTAAATTGTTGTATCCTCATGAATTATAAAAGGGTGTGTGTAACATCCCAAATTTATAACAAGGGTAAACAAGACCCAAATTTCAGAACCAACAAAAACTTTTTGAATTATTTCACAAGTGATTGTGTTTTCCTTTAATTTGTTCTGTTGATCTTGTGTAACTTGTTGTTGTGATTGTTTGATTAGTAGATGTCAACTCAAGACATCCACCTAGGTAAAAATATATTTACAACACTGGTGACCATGTTATGACAAGAAAATATTCCATATGTCTTATCCATTCTTATGTTGGCCAGAAGTTTATTTCAACAAATGATTTGGTTTTAGCAACAAACAAAATACTCTTTAATTTGAGACAGTGAAAGTATTTTCAAAAGTTTCCTGTTTATAAAATGTGGAGAACTATCTGTGATCTCCTGTTCCTTCTTCAACCTTGATATTTATACAACTCCTATTTTAGAAACTCCTAAGTTTCAACTCCTTTTCAAAAGAAATACTAGTGGGGAATATATCACCTCACATATTTTCCCTTTATCAAACCATTTTGGAAACTATTAAGTTATGGGTTGATATATCCCTTAAACACCATCGTCATGATTGGGTGTGGCCACTTTTATAAAGTAGCATTGTTAGTTATGGAAAAAGGTGTGTGATTTATTCTGGTAGTTTGAAGTGTGTGGCTTGATTGAATTGTGGATATTGTTGTGTTGATTGGTATTTTGGTGCTGTTGCTACTGCTGTGAATTTGCTGCTGTGTGTGATTCTCTTGTGGGTAAAATTCCTCAGTGGAGTTGTTACCACTTTAGGACACCCTTGGCCACCAAACTTGGAGGGTGACTTGAAGAGGAATAAATCCTCTACAATTAGGCACCCCAAGTTAAAATCCTAAAATTTAGGGAGATGGTTTCAATAACACTCCCTCCTTATCTATTCCTCTGTTTTATGAAAACCCTTATTCTTTCTTTATCAAAATTCTAGAGAAGGGGATGAAATGATAATTCTCTCCATTTCACATCACTCCCTCCTCTAGTAACCCTACTTGTTGATTTAAAACAAACCCCTCCTCTCTTTTATTAAAAAGAAATGAAGGTCATAAGTTAAAATGATCTTCATAAATAATTTCCCTCCCAATTTCTTTGTTTCTTCAAAACAAATGTTTTCTTTATGAAAATAAAACTTATTTGAAGTACCATATTTGTCAAGAAGGCTCCAAAGGTTCTACAAACTCTTTTACCACTGGTTTTGAATTATTAAAGGAGTATCAAATTTTAATTTCCAAAAATTGTTTATTCAAAACCTATGAACAAAAATGGAGCAAAACATTTTATTTTGTAAAACCAATTTTTGTGGAGCTTCCTCATATATAGGGGAGGCTACATGAATTTTCTATGATTTTTGTAAAATGTTTAAACCCCTCAAATAAATCCTGGAAACCCTACTGGTTTCAAAATAGAAATAAAGGTTTTCTTTTAGGCGAGGACCTATCCGTGAGAGGAGAGAAAGGTTCAGGGGGCGTTCTGCAAAACCTTCGTTGACCTCTGTAGCAGCACGCTGCCGGCACGGCGCCGTGCTCCCCACGCCGGCGCTGCCGTGGTCGTCGCTTGCCGCGCACCTCTCCCTCGCGAAGCCGGGCTTCTGACCCCTCTGCTCTCCCCCATCACCTCATCTCTGCGCCCTGGACGCCGTGACACCTCCCGCACGCTGCCGTGCTCCCCGTCGCCGTGTTCGTCTCGTTGCCGTGCTCTCCCATCGTCAATGCCGTGGCCCCTCCCTCCTTGCTGCGGAGGAGACGATAAAAGCACGCCACACCCTCCCCTGCTCCTTCACTGCTCGCTTATTTCCCTCCCTCTCCCTCTCACTAAGCTCTCCCCGAAGCCGAACCAAGGCCGAGCCGCCGTCGCACCTCGCCGTCACTAGAGAGCACCCCTTCCGAATCCAAGTGCACCAGGAGGTTCACCGCGTTGTATTCTTCCTCCCTGCCAAGGGAATCGAGCCGGGGCGCCGTCGTTGCGGAGATCGGCATCTTCTTCTCCACCTCCGGCCGCCAGCCACCGAGCAAGCTCGCCGCCGTTCTGGCCCTCCTCTTCTGCAGCTGGTTGATCCCATGCATCGAGGGTGAGCGCTCCGTCCTCCTGGACACCTCCCTCTCCCTCCACTCGCTCTAGATCGTAGTATAGCAGTAGCTCGCCGTAGCCCGCCGACGGCCGCCGCTTGCCGTCGTTTTACTCATCGCTCCGGCGACCATTAGCTGGCGGAGACACCGTAGCTAGGCTCGCCGTCCTTGGGCGCGCCTAAAGCCTCCAGTGGAGCTTCCTCGCGTGCATCGGATCGAAGGATCCGTGCGCGACGCCGCCGGTGGTCACCGCCGCCGCCCGCGCCGGTCTGTGCCCTTCCCATGGTCAAACTGGCCGTGGGCCTGCGCGCTGACGTGGACGTCTACGTGGCTGTGGACCCCAGGCGTCAGCCGCTGTGGCTAGCTCACTTTCGGTGCAAAACGTTTCGGTAGTTTATTTGGAAAAACAGAATAATTAGCCAGATCCGAATTTAAACTTGTAAAATCCACAACTTTTCAAATACTAGTCCAAAAATATCAAATAAGATATCAACGTGTTCAGAAAAATAAAACCCGCCTTTTTGTATCACTCACTCTTCCAACAAAGTTAGTTTAGATGTTGTTTTATTAAAATAACAAAAAGGGCAAAAAAAAAACATATTATTGGAAAATTCATATCTTTAAGATTATTGATCCAAAAATTAAGTATGAACTACCAAAATGTTGAGCACTTAATCTACTTCATGTTTCACCTTGTTTCCAAACATGGTGAATTAGTTTTAGCTATGTTTAAAAAGGTAGGCTAAAATGGCAGCACTAAATCAAATTTTGAAAATGCAATAACTTTTGTTTGGTACTTCAGAAAAATGTGTTTAATACATCAAAATGCTCAGGAAATGAGGAGGTATCCAGTACCCTCATTTTCCTGCATCTGTGGACGCAATCACAGTGCTGCACTTTTTGGGAAACTAAGGAAACCCTTAAGTAAAAAGGGAAGTTATAATTTTTTCCCGTATAGAAGTAATCGATTCTACCCTAGGACTTCTGGGTGACTCCACCACTGATTTAGTTTGGTGCTAGTGGTATGTTACTTGTTTGTGTACCCTTGAGGGTTGGTTGCTCATTGATTGCTGTTCTATCCCCATGTTTGCGACGCTAGAGATACACGTTACCGGAGTGGTCTCTGGAGAGGATTTATTGGAGGAGAATCGGAGTTTATTTCTTTAATCAGGAAGAAGAAGACCAATGACATTATGCCGAAGCCAGGCAAGCTACTTCACTGAGCTTGCATCTATATACATCTATTTTGATTTACTTTACCTGTTTTACTTATAAAGAGCATAAATGATTTCTGTGGTGTCTGCCACGAAAGCGATGATTTTGAAAACCCTTTTTCCAAAATTACAAGTATATTGTTGAGGCACCCGATATAGAGGTGTTAGCGGTATACAATGATTTCTAAATGAACTTGTTTTACTCCAAAGCCTTCTATGAAAATCTTTTGGTGGGATTACAAACCACCCAAGTTTTGATTAAAAGTATTTTTGCTCTGAAAAATTAGAAATGATTGTGAAAACCTTTTTAAAAGGGTTTATGAAAAACTATTTTGCCACCTTATATAGAAGTATAAGGTAGTTATTTAAAACTATAGGATGGGAAAAACAATGTTTTCTCGAAACTCTCTTTTAAAAATACTTGGATAGACCTGCCGGAAGGTCGGTGCTCAGTTGAAGAAGGTTGGTGTTGTTTTTGAGAAAAATGCACATTGTGTCCTAGTACTATGACGACCAACCATTATCCTGTGCGACCACACTTACCCACATATGGGCAAGGGCGTAGTCATATAATTTGCTCGTGTTAGTACTGGATGCCTCAACAACGAGGATAACCTCGTTCCATGAGGGGATGGTCTGAGGACCTACCCCCTGACCTGGGTCCTCTTCAATGTTGGTCTACCGGAAGCCGGTATGGACGTGTTTGGAGGAAGAGGATTGAAGGGCTCCCTTGGGTCCGCCGGGCAGAACTACGAGTCCTCACACTTAGTTCCTGAGGGTTTGAGTGTCGATGGAATGTGTCGTAGCGGCAGGGTCCTATACTAGCATGAGCAAAGGACAGGCTATGGCCGGGAACTCAACTTCGCATACCTCGGTATGGCGGGACGTGGCTGACACGATGAGTGACCGGATGGGTGTGGGAAAAGCGTACTACCTCTGCAGAGGGTAAAACTATTCGAATAGCCGAGTCCTCGGATACGGACAGTTGGAAGGCTGTCCTAAGACCATGTGCAAGTTTTGAGAAAGGTGTTGAGTTTTGGAAAGGTTATTTCGTACCTGTACCAATGAGTTGGTTCGAGGTAGCGACGGGCTTGGAATCAGGGCAAGAAGTTGTTTTTCGAGAAAAAGTTTTAAAAGAGATTTCTTACCCTTTGAAAAGAAGGTGTATTTTCGGAAAAAGATTTAAAAATACTTCTTACCTTTTTCAACAAAGTTAGTGAGAAAACTACTTTCCAAAATGTTTTGTCTTCAACAGGATTAAAAATCTACTCTTCTCCTTTTAAATAGAGATTCAGTGAGGTTTTTCCAAAAAAAAAGTCTTTGAAAATTTAAAACTAGTGCATGTTCCTGTTGGGGTAGTTTGCGAGTACAATCAAATGTACTCATATTGGTTTCGTCCCTGGCTATTGTCTTAGCCAGATTCCAGAGAAGAGCAGTTCGACGAGGAGGAGTTCACTGACGTCTTTGCGAACTAGGGCGCTTCCCAGTCAGCTGCCTGTAGGGTAAAGGCGAATGACTTGGGCTCCACGTTGTTTGGTGATTTCCGCTGCAAGTACCTGTTGAAGCTGATCACTTCAATCACGTAAGTATATTTATTCGGTATTTAAGGGTGTTCTGTGATACCAACTCAAGTTATGTGCAACAGCACACTGATCATGGGACTGTTGCAGGAAACATAACGAGTATCTCGGATAATTAATCCGGGGTCCTCACAGTGTGGAGATTAAAAAAAATTCAACTCAAATCATGCGATAATCTTGCTGATGTATTCATGAAGTCACTACTAGGTTCAACATTTGAAAAGTATTGGTATGTGACCACTTCGTAGATTTGCAAAAATAAGAGAGAGTATATCCGTGAATAATAACATATTAAACAAATATAATACACTCCTTGTCCCTTTATGGTTTACTTACAAAGCTCTCAGCAAGGTTTTTAATAATGTAATATATCAACACAAGAATATATGTCATACCTCCTTTTTTTTCCACCAGAGCGAAGGTATACAAGACATAGTAATTGTCCTCTAAAATTACCACTTGGTTTTATCTTTTGAGATTTATCATGTCAATTATCAAAGAGACAATTAACATTATATGTTTTACAATTTTTCTTTTTATTTTTTCAATTTTGTTTAAAGAAGTTCTAACAACATATCAAATACTATTCTTCGCACATTTTTCACACATAGAATTTTTGGATAGATTATCAACTTCATGATTATCAAGAATATACTGAAGATTTTAAGACCATAGAAGGAACATAAAATATGCAAGAACATATTTGTGCAGGTGCGAATATTAGCAATAGATTCCAATTGCTATAATTAAGCAGTTGATCTTTTCCCAATAGCGTCATACATACAACTACTGTCGGTACAAATGCATTTTTACTCCCAACATGTGCCTCTCAATAGGGTTGTTCCAATTAATTTTTGGGCCTGGGGTGAGTTAAGTAAATATAATTACACTGAACTTTTATACTTTATTATTTTTTGTCATATTTTTTTTAACAAATAAATATTGTATACCTAGTTAGCATTGTTAACTATACAATAATTAATTTTATTTCATTATATAGTTGTAATGTATATCATTGAAAATATATTCGAGTTATGTAAAAAGTTTTTTCCGTTGTGAGATATTATTCTTAACAAGATACAAATTCATCTTAAATGTGAAATAGACAAAATTGAATAGCACGAGGTGTCCTTCATGTTTTAGAATTGATGAATTATAGATCTCTTATATGTATATCATGGATGCTCTTCTCTGCTTTTAGTATCAGTAAATATTTTTGTAGAGATTTCAATGCATGCAAGCAGGCAAATATCTACAGAGGTGTTTTAGTGTATGATTATGTAAGAATATATATAGAAACTTTTGGAATATGAATTAAACAGTTGCCATGATCTTATACTTGGTAAAATGTGTCTTACAACTTACCTCAGATTTAGTTACGGTTGTTGATGATTTATACTTGTTACTGCGATAGCATTGCTTATAATAATCACCGACGAACACTAGTGTACACACTAAATTTAATTATTATATACTCCCACTGCAATGGGTTAGAGGCTGCCTTCACGGAAGAGGAAATTTTGGAGGCCTTGAAAGAAATGCCTAAGGAGAAAGCACCCGGTCCAGATGGGTACATCACTCTCTTCTACCTAAAATGCTGGCAAACAATCAAAAAGGACCTTCTTGAGGCGTTTAACACTCTTCATGGTTCGGATGGTCGTTTTTTCGAGTGCATCAACAGTGCATATACCATTCTCCTCCCTAAAAAACCTGGTGCTTGTGAGCCTGGAGATTTTCGGCCCATAAGCCTCGTTCATAGCTTTGCAAAGATTTTCTCCAAGGTGCTGGCCCGTAGATTGGCCAATGTCCTTCCATCTTTGGTTGGAAAAAATCAGGGAGCTTTTTTGAAAGGTCGTTGTCTCCATGATAATTTCAAACTTGTCAAGGAGTCAATCAAGTTCTTAAAAAACAAGAGCTGCAGCTCCTTATTGCTGAAACTGTACATAGCTAAGGCTTTTTTTTTTGAGTTTTCACCGGGGGGGCCAAAGCCCCACCTGAATTTTTCATATATATGTGGCTATCTGAAAATGCCGTGTGGTGTTACAAGGTGGAGAGGAGGGGTACAGAGGGAGGTTACACAGGGGCTGGCTCTCCGAGGCACACCAGCCAGGAGTCAGCGTCCGTCTCATGCTTCGACGGCAGCCGGACGCGCCAGAGGTGGGCATCGTCCCTGCAAGTTTTCTTCAGCAACGGGAGGCATGGGCGCTGCTCGCGGAACGCCACCGCATTGCGGTGCTTCCAAATGTTCCAGCAGCAAAGCAGCATGAAGGTGGAGGAGGTCGCTGCCGGCACCCGGGACGGGGGCGCGTAAGTGTGCAAGCCACGGACATCAGCATCAACAGGGAAGGAGGCTCCGATCGAACTCCAGAACCGCAACACGAAGCTGCAGCCAAAGAAGATGTGGTTTGCAGTTTCAACGGGAGCGGCGTAGATCGGGCAGCTGGCCTCAGCGAGAGTGAGGACCGTCTTCCTCAACAGCGCCTCGCGCGATTGAATCCGAGCTTTGGAGAGAAGCCAGGCGAAGAACTTGACCTTAGACGGCGCGTGATTCTCCCAAACGAAGCCGTAGGAGGGGGAGTCCACGCCGCCCCAAGTGCGCAGCTTGTAGAAGGCGCCGGCGTCAAGCGCGCCGCCCTTGCTCTGGCAGCGCGTCAGACTCCAACAGTCCGTGGCATCCGAGGTGGACACCCCAATCAGCAGAGCATCCAGGAGGAGGAGCTGACGCTCCGCGGCCGTGTTGAGGCGAGGGACAAGGGAGAGCCGCAGGCCTGACCCGAGGACGTCCCGCACCGTGGAGCCCGGCTTCTTAGCGTGAGAGAAGAGGGCGGGGAAGCGGCAGCACAGCGCCACATCGCCCAGCCAAGTGTTGAGCCAGAAGGCCGCCCGACTCCCGTCGCCAACGGCGACACGCGAGACCGCGCAGTAGACAATTCTTCGCTTAGATTCCTTCACTAAGGCTTTTGACACGGTGGCATGACAATTCCTTCTTGAAATCCTTCAGAAGAAAGGTTTTGGTCGAAAATGGATTTCTTGGATAACTCTACTCCTCGCTTCAGCATCCACAAGCATCCTCCTCAATGGTACGCCAGGCCCAACTATCTGGCATGCTCGTGGCCTCCGTCAAGGTGATGCCCTCTCGCCGATGCTTTTCATACTCGTCATGGATGCACTCAGTCTTTTATTCCTCAAAGCCGAAGCTGAGGGGCTCCTATCTCCTACTCATGAGAGGCAAGACCTACCAAAAAGGCTTTCTGTCTACGCTGATGACGTGATCCTCTTCATGAACACTTCAGTTAGCGAGGCGTCTACGGTTAGATTCCTTCTTGAGGCTTTCGGATGAGTCTCTGGACTAAGATGCAACCTGGCCAAGAGTAGTATCACACCCATTGTGTGTGATCCGGATCAGATCAATGAAATCAGCGGGATCCTTGCCTGCCGTGTTGAAGCGCTGCCGATCACATATCTCGGACTACCTCTCCACTACAGAAAAACCCATAAGGAAGATTTTCAGATTTTACTAAAATAAGAAGGAGACTCGCAACATGGAAAACTCACATGCTTACTCAAGGTGGCAGGTTTATCTTGGTCCAATCAGTGCTCTCTGTTATGACAATCTTTCATCTCATGTCATTAAACCCTCCATCGTGGTTCTTCAAAGCTATCGATAAAATCCGTAAAGCTTTCTTATGGAAGGGTACATAAACTGTCAATGGGGTCACTGTCTGGTCGCTTGGCCTATGGTTTGCAAGCCCAAATTGCAGGGTGGGCTGGGCATTCTGGACCTCAAAATTATGAGCACGGCCCTGCATGTTAGCTGGGCTTGGAGCATCAAAACGGCTGACAAACCTTGGAACTCCCTGATGTCACCGGTTGAGGAGAATATTAGGTAAAGTTTTAATGCTGCAGCCAAGGTCATGGTCGGAAACGGAAAGAAAACTTTTTTCTGGACTGATAGATGGATTCATGGTAGGTCGGTGAAAGATTTGGCTCCGGAGGTGTATCTCGTCATCAATCCGGCAACTAGAACCACCAGAACGGTCGCGGAGGGCCTCCTGGAGTGCAATTGGATCAACGACATCAAAAAACCGATCACCATTAGCACCTTCTTGCAGGCTTTGTTCATCTATGTGAGCCGAATAGAAACTTAGGCTGCGTGATCTAAAGTCACGGCCCCCTCTCGTATATATATATGCCAAAGTACAAGTCGGTTACATCGGTTACATGAATAGAATCCGTATCTAGCTAGGAGACTTGGACTCCAAGTCTCCTAGCTAGATACGGATTCAATTCATGTAACCGATGTAACCGACTTGTACTTTGGCTTCTCCCTTCTCTAACACGCCCCCGCAGGCTGAACTCGGTGTTTCGCCGATATGAAGACTGGAACGAAATTCTCGAAAGAGTGCAGACGGCAGTCCTTTTGTGAAGATGTCAGCAAACTGAGAGCTGGAGGGGACATGTAGTACGCGTAGAGCACCGATAGCAACCTTTTTCCCGTACAAAGTGAATGTCCAACTCAATATGCTTTGTGCGCCGATGCTGAACTGGGTTAGCCGATAGGTAAACGGCGCTAACATTGTCACAATAAACGATAGTGGCACTGCGTATCGGTTTCCGTAGTTCATCAAGAAGACTCCTAATCCAGCATGTCTCGGCAACTGCTGTGGCGACAGCACGATATTAGGCTGCCGTCGAGAAGACCAAGAAATGAGATTGTCTCCCAAAAACACGCAGTATCCTGACGTAGACCGGCGAGTGTCAGGGCATCCTGCCCAATCAGCATCCGAATAGGCAACCAATGAATGAGAGGAAGTGGAGTGTAGTGTGAGACCATGATCAAGGGTGCCTTTGAGATATCGAAGGATTCGTTTGATTAGAGAGAGATGTGGTTCACGGGGATCGTGCATATGGAGATAGACTTGTTGGACAGCATAGGATAGATCGGGTCGTGTGAGAGTGATGTATTGGAGTGCACCTGCTAGACTACGATAGAGAGAGGGATCGGCGACTGGAGAACCGGCAGATGCTGGTAGTTTGGCTTTGGTATCAACTGGTGTGGAAGATGGGTGGCAGTCACTCATACCTGCACGAGAAAGAACCTCAAGGATATATTGGCGTTGGGAAAGGTGGAGACTATGTGGAGAACGAGTGACAGAAATACCGAGAAAGTGATGTAGGGGACCAAGATCTTTCATGGCAAATTCATGGCTGAGAGTGTTGATGATGGACCGGAGTAAGGTGGAGGAGGAAGCAGTAAGAATTATGTCGTCGACATAGAGAAGAAGATACGCGATGTCAGATCCGCGATGTAGAGTAAAGAGGGAAGCATCGGATTTGGACTCTAAGAAACCAGAGGAGCGGGCAAAAGCGGCGAAGCGATGGAACCAAGCACGTGGTGCCTGTTTGAGACCGTAGAGTGATTTCAAAAGACGACAAACATGAGTGGGATGAGAGGGATCAACAAAACCAGAGGGTTGTTGACTATAAACCTCCTCTAGAAGGTGACCATGAAGGAAAGCGTTTTTAACATCAAGTTGATGGATGGGCCAATTGTTGGAGAGAGCTAGAGAGAGCACAATGCGTATGGTGGCTGGCTTAACGACCGGACTGAAGGTTTCATCAAAATCGATGCCTAGTTGTTGAGTGAATCCACGTACTACCCATCGGGCTTTATGACGAGCAAGAGATCCATCGGGATTATGTTTGTGACGGAATATCCATTTGCCATTAACGATATTTGCGCCGGGAGGAGGTGGAACAAGTGTCCAGGTGTTATTTGTCATCAGTGCATCGTATTCTTCCTGCATGGCAAGACGCCAAGAGGGATCACGGAGAGCTGTGAGATAGTTATGGGGTATAGGAGAGGAGACGATGGCAGAGAGGTTTAAACGATCGGGAGGACCAGGAAGGTGTCCGGTTGTGCGGCGGGTTCGGTGTAGAGGGGGTGGAGAAGGAGGTGTGGGTATGGTGGGAGGGGATGAAGGTGAAAAGGACATAGCAGGTGAGCTAGAATCGCGAGAGGCAAGAGGTGAGCCCGGAGGTGTGGCAAAATCGGGAGTGGGTGGGTTAGGAGATGCCGTGGCTGGAGGAGTGGCCATGACAGGGGTGGCTGCCGTGGCAAGAGGAGCTGCCGCGGCAGTGTGCCGTCGGTTTGCCGTGGGAACAACAGGCTGTGGCGAAATGTGGATTTGCTCGTCGCTAAGAATGGGAGGGTCGAAGACATCTGTGGCAGGGGATGGTGTTGGGTTGTTGTGTGGGGCATATGGGAAAGTGGATTCGTCGAATGTGACGTGACGGGAGATGAGTATGCGTCGGGTGGTTAGGTCAAGACAGCGGTATCCTTTGTGGCGAGGTGGGTAACCAAGAAACACACATTTGGTGGCGCGTGGTGCAAGTTTGTGCGGAGCAGTGGATGCCGTGTTAACATAGCATAAGCAGCCGAATACACGGAGATGATCATAGGAAGGAGATGTGCCAAATAATAAGTGGTGTGGGGTAGTGTGCGGTATGGCAGCCGATGGTCGGATGTTGAGGAGATATGTGGCAGTGTGGAGGGCCTCTGCCCAAAGGTTGGGTGGCATGGAAGCTTGAAAGAGGAGGGATCGAATGACATCGTTAATGGTGCGGATTGCTCGTTCGGCCTTGCCGTTTTGTTGAGATGTATAAGGGCATGAAAAACGAAAAAGAGTGCCGTGTTGTGTGAAGAAGTTGTTTAGGTTGAGATTATCAAATTCTTTCCCATTGTCGCATTGAATATTAAGGATAGGAAGATTGAAGTGGGTTTGAACAAAGGCATGGTATGCAACAAACGTAGAGAAAACATCCGATTTCTTTTTGAGAGGGAAAGTCCAAAAATAATGAGTAAAATCATCAACAATAACAAGATAATATGTATAACCAGTTGTACTAGGTATAGGTGATGTCCACAAATCACAATGTATGAGTTCAAACGGACGAGTTGAAAACGATTTCGATGAAGAAAAGGGTAGTCTAACATGTTTCCCTAATTGACACGCATGACACAAGGAGGAACTAAATTTATTTCCGGGGATGACCGTAGATGGATGTAGTGTCGAAGTGGTGTGATGGCTTGGATGTCCGAGACGGCGATGCCAAAGGTCGAAGGTGTTGGTGGCGGTGTAGGCTTCAACTGTAGGAGGGCTCTGGAAGGTGTAGAGGGGGCCAGGGCTATTACATCTGAGAACCACGGTCCCGCTGGAAAGAGCCTTCACAGAAAAACCAGAGGGATCAAACTCAATGGTACAATTGTTATCAATAGTAAATTGTCGAACGGAGATCAGGTTTTTGATTATGTTAGGAACTAGAAGAATGTTGCGAAGATGAAAAGTTTGAGAGGGGGAGTGGAGTGCTGTGGAGCCGACATGTGTAACAGGTATGGTTGCGCCATTGCCAACGGTGACGAATTGAGTTGAAGAGGGATGAAGAGAGGCAATGTTACCAGGATCGGATGCCATGTGGGAGGATGCGCCTGTGTCCATGTGCCAGTCGTTGTCGGGGATCTGCAGGTTGTTGAGGGCGGCGATCAGGGCGGGGTCGATGTTCTATTGCTGCTGGTACTGGCCGGCGTTGGGCTGGCCAAACGCGGCGTAGGCATGTGGCGTCGGAGGAGGGCCGAGGATCCCGGGAGGACCAGGAGCAGGTGGACGCCATGATGTTGGTGCAGGCGGGCGTGGTTGATGCTGCTGAGTGTTGGCGCGAGTCGGGGCACCAGTCCACGGATTGAACTGCCAAGGGTTGTCGCGCCCGCGACCACGCCCACCACGGCCACGCCCGCGGCCGCCGCTGCGAAAGTTGTTGGAGGAGCCGTAGCGGTCGCCCCCGTAGTTGTCGCCCCCGGAGCGATCACCGCTGGGGTTGGGAGGAGGGGCGCCCCCGCCGTGGGGCAGGACGATGTTGCCACTTGCCCAGAGCGCCGTGGACGCGGCGTTCTTGGCGTTAGTCTTCTTTTGGGTTTCCTCGAGGATGAGCGCCGACCTTGTTTGGAGGAAGGACGGGAAGGGCACCTGAAACGGAAGAAACGAGCGCAGATGCGCGTAAGTGTCATTGAGTCCGCGGAGGAGCGTGAGGACGAGTGTCTCGTCGCTGATGGGCTGGCCGACGTCAGTGAGGGAGTCGGCGAGAGCTTTGAGCTTGGCGCAGTAGTCGCTGATGGAGAGGTCGCCTTGCGGAGTGTTGCGGAACTCCGCCTCGAGTTGGATGGCGCGATGCTTTTTGTTGTCGCGGAACAGCTGCTCGATGGCATCCCAGATGGTGCGAGTGGTGGCGCCGGGCCGCATGACGATGCCGAGCAGATCGAGGGAGATGGCGCCATATATCCAAGAGAGCACCGTGAAGTCATCGCGCGCCCAGGAGGAAGACGGCGAGGTATCGGAGGGAGTGGCGTCGGAGGAGCCGACGACGTGAGCTGTCAGGCCATAGCGGCCAAGGGCGACGAGAAAGAGCTCGCGCCAGTTGGTGTAGTTGCCGTCATTGATGTCTAGGGTGATCGGTATGAGTTTGGTGGAGGTTGTATAGGAGTGTTGGATAGGAGGGGAGGGTGTGCTCTCTGAGTTTTTGCCGAGATCGGCGAGGCGCCGATCGAGTTCGTCCTGGCGAGCCTTGAGGAGAGACTCGCGTTCCTTCAGCTCCTTCTCTAGCAAGAAACACGGTCGTTCCAACTAAACCCAGATATCGAGGACGCCTGGACTTGGACCTGGGAAGCCAATGGATCGTTCTCTACTAAATCGGTCTATTCAGCTCACTTCGCGACCAACATCAACTGTGCCGCGGCCAAAGCAATCTGGGAATCTTGGGCTCCGCTCAAGATAAGATTTTTCGCTTGGCTGCTCTTCAAGAGGCGGATATGGACTGCTGATCGACTAGAGAAAAGGGGCCTCCAACATAACCCAAAGTGTGTATTTTGCAACGCTAGCAGCGAAAACGCAGAACACCTCTTCATGAGCTGTGCGGTAGTCAATATAATTTGGTGCACTATTTTGGGTTGGGCTGGTCTAACTCGGATTATGCCACAAACCTCATCATCGCTGAATCATTGGTGGCTGTGCGGAGAAAGACAACTCCAAAGGAACGGTCGGAAACAATTTCTTACGACCTACATGCTGGTGGTCTGGTCTATCTGGTGCGAGAGGAACAGAAGAGTCTTTGACAAGGTTTTCACACCAATTCAAACTCTGACTGAAAACATCAAGGCTGAAGCACTACAATGGGCAGTTGCTAGCAGGGGTCGCATTAGTTTCCAGTAGTTATCCCGTTGGTCGTAGTGCTATTTAGGTCGTTCCTTCAGGATGTCCTGCTCTCATTCTTGTCTTTGTTTTTGTTTTTTGTTTCTATTCATGGTCGTTCGTATGCTGTACTTTGGTCTTATATGACCTAAACCTTCCTCTCTCTTAATATATAACATGCATCTCTCCTGCATGGTTCTAAAAAAAATATCAAGAAAACATTTAATATAGATATGTAAAATATTCAGACTATCCATAGTGGGAGTAACATAGGTAGTAACATAAGTGTCACATAGGCACAAATGATGATGTGGCATGCAATTAAAGAAGAGAGAGACGGTAGTGGTATCATAGATAGATACCGTAACATAACGGATTTCGAGACAAGATGAGTCTATAGGCTAATAAATGCATGATTATATGATACCACACATATGTTACAACCCACTATAGAGGTAGTAACATAGACTAGTATCGTATGCATAATACTAGTGTATGATACTCCCCACTATGAGTAGTCTCACAGGGAAGGCTAGCAGCCAAGTTTACCACAGCTAATTTAATTGGTTTGTTCGTATGTGATACATTATATTGGTCTGTCCTGTGCAATTGTTAACGCAAACTTATGTCGATTTTCTGCTATTTATAAATTATAAATAGTCTCTTGTACATAATTGTTTTGTACAGATAATTGTTTTGTACATAACTAATGTGAGGCTTATGGACCGGCCATGCCTCTCAATTAATTTCACAGGAAGCTCTCCAATATAGATAATTGTTTTGTTTTTGTCTTTCTTTGGTTCTCTACGCGTGTACTTTCGCTTCAGAAAGTGATCCTCACACTTGGATGGACTGCTCACATGTTGGGATGTATAACAAGTGCGTTGTACTTTTGTTTCTTGATAGTGTCCAGGGTAAGTGACTGAGAATTTATTAAATGCTTTACTCACTTTTATATCCCACTATTAAAGTGCAATCCACAAAAAGAAATTAATTGTGCCACTACAAAATTTGCAATTAATTGCAACAAGAAAACAAATAATAAAATGATGAATGTGCATTGATGCAAAATGTGCAATTGCAACAAATTCCAGGTTTGACCCCGAGCCCACCAAAGTTCAAATTCCAGATTTGACATTGACGTTTCTCATTTAGGCGGAATATTCTTCCTTGGGAGGCGACGTTTCCGTCGATAGCGAGGCGCCGGTGGTGACTTCGTCAATCTCAAGACCTGACCGCCGGCTTAGTCTTTCGGATGTGCTCATAGGAATAGGGTGTGCGTGTGTGCGTTCATAGGGGTGAGTGTGTGCACGTGTATGTGAGAGTCTGCGTTGTACTGTGTTTCAAAAAAAAATGATGAATGTGCATTGACACAAAATGTGCAATTGCGACAAATGCAAAACTAAAAAAAACATAAACCCCCCACAAGTGACGAATACTTCATGAAAATGACTTAAATTCCGCACAAAATGACTAAAATACCAAGAACGCCTAAGCTTTAGCAAATCCATTTTTTTTCTTGTGGACAGCCGTTACACTCTGTTTGTGCCGTTTCTGTTTCGCTATTCTGCAGAAGAGCCGACGCGGGAGGCGGTTTGAGTGGCCGGGAAAGATTTGTTTGATACTCCTACACACCACACGCACGCTTTCGGAATCACACGGCCAAAGCAGCAACCATCGTCCAAGCAAAAGCGCGCACTGCCAATTCGCCGTCCCCATCCGACCTCGCCTTTCGGGCGCACTATCTTCAGCAACGCCACGCCACATGGCCGTGCGCGGCACGGCGGCGAGGCCGACGAGCACGAGCACATGGAAGCCGTAGCCTCCACGACGCGTCTCTCCTGGTTCACGGCCAACCCATCGTCGGCAGAGAGGGCAGAAGGAACGCCCCGTCATGACCATGAGACTGCGCCGGTGATCTCAAGGCGACGGTGGCAATGGGCGCCGGTGATCTCCACGACCATGCTAGCATTCTGCCAAGGAAAAAAGGACCATGCTATTTCTAGCCGTAGTGCACAGTTGCACACACTACGCCTGAGAGAGTTCCTAAGTGGATCGCGCTTTCCCAAGACCAAAACACCGGAACGCACCGACCTCGACCTGAAAAGGCATGACCCGTGCGCCGAGAAGGACAGGAAAATTCGGCCGAGAACAAAAGGCGGAAGAGGGATTCGAGTCAGAGCCAACTGGGAGTACACGGCTCCACGAACGGAATGGGCGCCACTGGATATACCACCACCATCGCCTCCATCGGCCGCAAAAGCTGGTGAGCTATGTTCAGCAGCAAAAAAGGGATCCTTTCTTCGGAGAAAAGGGAGCGTCTTCCCGAAACCTTTGTTTTTTTGAAGGAATTACGGCAGTTGCTCTGCCAAATCAATTAAGAGGGAAGAAAAGGTTCAGGTTACAGCTAGGGAGGAACTAGCCTCAACAAGGAGAAAACAGAAAGGAAAGCCGAAGCTAAAGCTAACAAAGCTGACTACTCGCCATCATCGTCCTCAACATCAGAATCCTCCACAGGCGGCACAGCAGCCTGATCATGAAGGAAAGATCCCACCAGCAAAAGATCATCGCGGATGAAATCCAGCAGTTGCGCTTCCGAAGTGACGGCCTGCTGGAACACCCTTCTGCATCTCTCCTTCCAGAGGTGCCACGCCCCATAGATCGTGATAAGAAGCTCATCCTTTCTCAACGAGGACGCCATAAAATGCCACCAGGCAGCAGGATTCTCGAACTGCATAGGCATAACAAACAGGCCGGGGCAATTGGCCCATTGAGCAAGCAGGTGCCAAACTGAACGGGCAAAAGGGCAGTTGAGCACCAGGTGGGTTGCCGTCTCTTGCTCCTGATCACACAGAGAGCACTTGTCACCATGATCGATACCTCTAAGTTGGAGATTGTCATCAGTGAGAATACGCTGTCGCAGCTAAAGCCAGAAGAACATCTTGCATTTAGGTTGAGCTTTAGAATGCCAGAGCTTGGAGAAGTCAATGGGCGAAAAGGCCCCAGCAAACTGGACATCATATGCCGAGGCTGAGCTGTATTTGGCGTTGGCATTGAGATTCCAAGCTATCTGATCATCCTCATTAGTGAGGTCCAGTCCTTGCAAACGAATCCAGAGGGCAGTGAACTCATGAAGTTGATCAGTGGAGGTTATCCGATGAAGACCAGTCATCCACCTATCAGAGTCCATTGCTTGTGCAACTGTCAGACGTTTTAGGCGCGTCAACTTGAAAAGACTTGGAGCAATATCCACGGGAGCCACTCCCTGAATCAATTTTGAGGTCCAGAACTTGGCCGTGTCCCCACGCCCAATAGTGATGGAGGTGCATGCATTGAACAAATCCCTGTCAACAGAATTACATGGCACTTCCGTACCAACCCAGGGCCTTTGCTGTTCTCTCCACTCGTACCACAACCACCTCAGACGCAGGGCGCGACTAAATCGCTCTAGGTCCATGATCCCAAGTCCTCCAAACGCCTTTGGCTGGCACACCGTGCGCCAGTTCACTAAGCAGACAGCTCTCGCTTGATCTGGCTTTGATTTCCAAAGAAAGTCACGGCGTATTTTGTCAATTCGCTTGAAAGCCCACTTCCCTAACTGAAACACAGTCAACATATAGGTGGGAACCGCCGAGAGGACAGAATTTATCAGTGCCAAACGCGCCGCCGAGTTGAGCAGCTTGCCTCGCCAGCGAGGTAGCCTCCTTGCAACCTTGTCGATCATGGGCTGAAGCTCAGCCTTGGTCAATTTCCTGTAATGCAACGGCAGACCAAGATACTGACAGGGGAAGTGATTAATCGGAATCGGAAGCTGACCCAGGGCTGGGATTATCTCAACAGGACTGCATCTAATGGGGAAGACAGCTGATTTCTGCAGATTTGCTTGTAGCCCTGACGCTTGACCAAACAGTGAAAGAATCTCTGTTACTTGGAAGATATCTGAGGGAGTGGGGTTGACAAAAAGTGCGACATCGTCTGCATATAGGCTGGTACGCAGGCGAGCCGGCGGCAGATTAACAGAAGAGAGGGCCCCCACCTGATCTGCTCTTTGCAACATGCAGTGAAGGGGGGCGATGGCGATAGTGAACAACATAGGCGACAGGGGGTCGCCCTGCCGAAGCCCCCTCCGATGCCAGAATTTGCGCCCAAGCTGCCCATTTGCCATGACTCGTGAACTAGAGGAACTCCAAATCAGCGAGAGCAAATCTCTCCAACGTGGCCCAAAGCCCAACCTCTCTAACAATTCAAGCATGTACTCCCACGACACCGTGTCGAAGGCCCCTGCAATGTCTAGCTTCACGAACAGACATGGCTGCTTCTTACTGAGCAACACCTTGATTGTGTTTCGGACATACAGATAATTGTCATGTATACTTCGTGACTTAATGAAAGCACTCTGGGAGTTGGGGATCATGTCATGGATGTGAGGTGCCAATCTATTAGCCAAAAGCTTGCAGACAATTTTAGCGACAGAGTGCAACAGACTGATGGGCCTATAGTCCTTGACCTTGCAAGCAGCTTCTTTCTTAGGGATTAGTGAAATATGGCCAGAGTTCAACAAGTGCCAGCGATGCCCCCGGAGACGATGTAGTTGGTTGATAGCAAGCAATAGGTCCTCTTTGATCACATCCCAGCACCTCCTGTAAAATAGTGCCGTGAAGCCATCAGGGCCGGGAGCTTTCCCACCTGGCAGGTCAAACACCGCCGTTTTCAGTTCATCTTCAGTAAAGCTTTGCTCAAGAGAGGTAAGATCGTGCTGGGGAATATTCAGGGCATCCCAATTGAGAGATCGGCGTCGCGGCACCGTGGTACCCATCGATCCACGAAAGTGATTGAGAAGCTCTTTGTGCTTTTCCTCCTCGGCGGTGAGCAGCCCAGCATCCGTGTCCAACACCGGAATAAAGTTCTTGCGCCGGCGGCCATTGGCTTTTAAGTGGAATAGCTTAGTATTGGCATCCGCCGCCCCAACCCAGCGGATCCTGGAACGTTGACGAATTCTCGAGCGAGCAATTGCAGCCAAGCCTAAAACCTTCATCTTCAGGAAGTGCCGCAGGGCAATTTCAGCCAAAGTGTGTCAAAAAAAAGCTTTACGACATCTGCCCGTCATAGTGTTAGTAGTATTTGGCACGTAGGGTCTTTTCTGCTGTCAACCACTTACTTTGCTGCCCTGTCCTTGCTCCACGTCCAGGATCCGAAATGCTATGTACTACTAGTAGTTCACTACATCAAAATGCTTAATTCCAGAAAGGTATTAGAGCCGAGGATACGGCATCTGGGAGACTAATTTAATTGTTTACCTGCCATAGAAGCTAAAAAGGCCTTTAAAGTCAAGATCCCCATCATCATTCATCGCCGAAAATCCTGATCCTGCCAGCCCTCAAAACCAATGCTGAGTAGGACGCAGATTTGCCGCCTGTTTCCTTTCCATTGCTTCCTTATTTGGGCAGTTCGAGATAGCTTCTTCCTTGAGGAAAAGGAAACCAAGACCCAATGGCCGCCTCTTATATACCTCTGCACCGGACGGCCTAGCTAGCCAGCCCAGTTGATTAACTATAGTTCATTACGTCCAAAGCTTCAGCAGGCAGGGTGCCGAGCATGGCCTCTCATTTTCCTAATACTACTACAGGCTTCGAAAACGAGTGCAGAGAGATCCATGGCGCGTGCGACGAGCCGCGCCGTCTGAGCCGACTCCTGGCTCGCCGGAGCCCATCGGAGAGGCAACAGATCAGGGCGACTTACCGCGCAATGTTCGGCCAAGACCTCGCCGCCCGACTGCAGAAAACCCTTGCCGCCGATCAGGACAACGAGGTAAGATAAGCAACATACGTAGAGCATCTCACAACGTTGCTTTCAGTCTCAGCATGAGCCTTCCCTCTGCAGTTATGCAATCTGCTCTACCTGTGGATGCTCGACCCGGCTGAGCGCGACGCGGTCATGGCGAGGGACGCCATCGAGAGCGCCGCGACCGACTACCGGGTCCTTGTCGAGATATTCACGCGGCGGAAGCAGGAGCAGCTCTTCTTCACCAAGCAGGCGTACCTTGCCAGGTTCAAGAAGAACCTGGAGCAGGACATGGTCACAGAGCCTTCACATCCTTATCAGAGGGTACGTCTAAGCTCCTCGTTGCAGTTTCAGTGTTTTTCTTTATTGTTCTAACTTATTTAGCCAGGCAAACCCACTCCTTACAGTGTCTCCGTTTCATGATTCAAGCAGCTATTGGTAGCTCTTGCGACCTCCCATAAGTCGCACCACGATGAACCCAGCCGGCACATCGCGAAATGCGACGCCAGGCGGTTGTATGATGCAAAGAACGGCGGTGCGGGATCGATCGATGAGGCCACTGTTCTCGAGGTGTTCAGCAAGAGGAGCATCCCACAGCTCAGGCTGGCATTCTGCAGTTACAAGCACATATATGGGCACGACTTCACCAAGGTAAGCAAACTCAGTGTCCTGAACTCCTGATTACATCCACTTGACAGGATCCTGGGCAATCATGAATTGTGTATGCAGGCACTGAAGAAGAATTTGTCTGGTGAGTTTGAAGAGCCTCTGAGAGTTGTTGTCAAGTGCATCTACAGTCCTTCCAAGTATTACTGCAAGGTGATAATAGAAAGAAAGCAGTTTTGTACTTAGTTTGTACATCCCTGGTCCCTGACTCATTCTTCCGTTCTTGGCATTATCAGTTACTGCAGAGAAGTATGCAACAGCCAAGGACCAATAAAAGTTTGGTTACAAGGGCCATCTTGGGCAGCGATGATGTCGGTGTGGACGAGATAAAGTTGGCATTCAAGAGTAACTTTGCCAGGAACCTTGAGGATTTTATCCATGAAAGCTTGCCTCAGAGTGATTACAGAGACTTTCTTTGGATGTGGCAAGGGGGCCAGTGACCTCATGGAATCGGACTCGGGGGAATCTTTGACTTGTCCGCGGAAGTTTATACGAACTTGAATTTTGTAAGAGCTTCTCCAACAGCGGCTGCAAAAACGCCGCGCGCCATATACCGGTCCTTTGCCGCGCGCGGGGCCGTTTTCCGTGCTCCAGCGGACGCGCGATAAAATCGCCGCGCCGGATATTCGTCCAGCGCGCTGGACGAAGCGGTACCGTCGGCGTCAAACCTCTAGCGTGCCGTCCAGCGCACGGGGAAAAGAAGAACGCGCGCGAATCCCCCAACTACCGCTGAAATCTCCCACCGCTCGCGCTCTCTCTCCCGCCCTCGCCCCTCCCGCGCCGCCGCCGGCGAAATTCCGGCGATGGACGGCCGCTCCGACGTCCCCCCGACCCCTCCGTACCTGCGCGACCCCTCGCTCGCCGGCGCCGCCGCAAACCCTAGCGCGGGATTTGCCACCTCCACCGGCGCCGCCGCTCCTCCCGTTGGTCTCGCGCGCGGCCTTTTCACGGCGCCCCGGGCGAACTCCGTCGACGGCGTCGCGCGGGCGACTGGTGCGCAGCCGCGCAAGGTCCTCGCCAAGCGGCCGGCACAAAAGGAGAAGACCGGAGCGGCTGCAAAGCGGGTGAGGAAAGCGCCGCCGCCACCGCCCTTCCAAGCGCCGCCGCAACCAGAAGCGCATCTGGCACCCCCGCCTCCGCCCTTCCAAGCGCGGACGCAACCGGAAGCGGAGCTGCCACAGGACGCGCCCATGGTGTTTGATCAAATGCAAACAAGGTATGAAATGTTTTCTTTTTCTTTTTTGTTGTTGATTGCTATGAAATGTGCATATGTGTAGCAAAATTATAGTTAGTTTCACCGTCTTTGTTTTTTGGATGATGATGCATACTTGTCAACCATGGGTGTTGGATCCAACACTTCGCAATGGTCTCAAAACAATGAAATTCGTGATGAGGATCATGAATATGAGGATATGGATGATGATGGTGAGGGTTTGGTGGAGGCACCGAAAGGAAGGGCGGTCAATTATAGCACAAAAGAAGATGTTTTGCTATGCAACGCGTGGTTGAATGTGTCCTTAGATGCCTTCGTTGCGACGGCCCAAACTTATAACACATATTGGGATAGGATGAAGGTGTACTTTGACACACGCAACAAGAGTGGCGTTGAGCGTAGCAATAGATCTCTTCGTTCCCGGTTGTCGTTGATAAACTCCGATTGTCAAAAGTGGTCGGCGTGTTTGACGGCGGTTGACTCCATCAACCCAAGCGGCACAAATGATGTGGATAGGGTAAGTGGCATTTCTTTGTGTGGCAATTTCATTGTTGCTTTCTTACTTTCACCATTTGTGTGTTAACTTGTTCTCTTGTATGGTTCTATGTGTAGCTCAACATTGCACAAGGCTTGTTTCGAGGGGAAGATAAGAAGGGGAAGAATGGCAAGATGAAGAGAGGGAGACCTTTTGTGATGTCTCATTGCTATGATGTGTTGAAGGATGAAGAAAAATGGAAGAAGCGTGAGGGCTTACTAGATGTGCCAAGCTATCCAAACATTGAGCGACTCGTCACAAATGTTCTTGATGATGATGAAGAGGGCTCAAGCGATGGCACGAAGAAGAGGAGCCCTACACCAAACTCGGTTGCCTACTCCAAACCAAGAAGACCAACGGGAGCTAAACAAGCAAAAGAGAGCAAGAAGAAGGGAGGGGAGGATGACCTCAAGAATGCCATGGACGAAATGGTGAAAGCAAGAAAGCAACAAGCGGAGGATAGGAGGGTGGCTAGGACACAAGAGGCGGCAATCGAAGCAAGAAAGGTGGCGGCGGAGGAGAGGAGGGTGGCATTGGAGGAAAAGAAGTTGGAAATGGATGAACAAGCGCGGGTTATGGAATATGAGAAGTACCTCTTCTTCATGGATACGTCACACTTTGACGATACGCAAAAGGAGTATCTCAACTTATGCCGTCAACAACTCATGGCTCGAAAAAAGATGATGGGCATCGGAAGCATGGGAAGTGTTGGTGCTACCATGGGTGGCATGGGAGGCATGGGTGGTGTTGGTGCTACCGTCGGTGGCATGGGTGGCATGGGAGGCATGGGTGGTGTTGGTGCTACCGTCGGTGGCATGGGTGGCATGGGAGGCATGGGAGGCATGGGTGGCATGGGAGGCATGGGTGGTGTTGGTGCTACCATGGGTGCCATGGGTGGGATGGGTGGCATGGGTGGTGTTGGTGCTACCATGGGTGCCATGGGTGGGATGGGTGCCATGGGTGGTGTTGGTGCTACCATGGGTGCCATGGGTGGGATGGGAGGCATGGGTGGCATGGGAAGCTTTGTAGGCTTTGGAGGCATGGGAGGTACAATGGGTGGCTTCGGAAGCATGGGCGCAAACATGGGAAGCTTTGGAGGCATGGGTAACATGCAGGGCCGGCCCTGGGGGTGGTCAGGGTGTGCGGCCGCCCCGGGCCCCCGAAATCCAGGGGCCCCACCTTGATCGTTTTTGTATAGGTACTATACTTGTATATAGATGCGTATCACGTATTTAACAGAACAAAACAGAAAGGCCGGCTCTCTTCCGTGCATGGCCCATAGAAAGAATCAACTGCTATTCGCACGCACAGGCCCAGGTCCGCAACTCGCGATCCATCACATTCACATCGTTATTCGCTTCGCACGCACATGCAGTTGTCATGCACTGACGAAAACACACGATCGCGACGCCTCGGCTCTGTAGTTCTGTTATGTTCGCCTCCTTCTCGCCTGTGATTCCTCTCGCAGTCTCGCACGGTCGCACCTGATCGCGGATCGGATGATCCGCCGATGATCTGGGCATCTAGCCATCGAGCGTGTGAAACATCTAGCGATCCCATCCGGCCATCCCAGTAGACAGTAGATCCCCAGGACACCGCCGCCCTAGGCCGTCGCCGCCATGGTAATCTTTTGGGCGCTTATTTCTGTAATCTGTATTTGTATGTGATGTGTGATGGTGTGATATCTAAATTCTCTAATCAGTAATTTTTATGTAACTTTCTTTCCAGCATTGTGTGGGATTATGTCGTTCAGAAAGTATCAATCTGGAAGCGTTAAAAGGAAAAGAGCAAAACTTGTGGATGACTTGGTACAATCACAGAATTTTTTAAGATAATTTGTATAATTTATTTGATATGTGTATTGTTTAGGATGCATTCAAGTTTTACTGAAAAAATATCTTTTATACGTATATTCATTATTATTATGACGATGTTTATATTAAAGGCCCAATGGCGGAGCTAGAGAAGTGAACATATGGGTGCACAGGGGTACCCGGGCTGCAAAATAACTTGTTTTACCGATAGCACATATGGTGAAAAAAAGTAATTTTTACAAAGAAATTGATTTTCACCCAGTGTGGTGTGCACTCTGGAGGCTCCACTTAGCTCCGCCAATAAAGGGCCCCAAGTTTTAGTTTTGCCCCGGGCCCCGAAAATCTCAGGACCGGCCCTGGTAACATGGGAGGGCCGAGTGCACCTCCGGTTGGCATGGGAGGATATGGAGGCATGGGTAACATGGGAGGGCCGAGTGCACCTCCGGTTGGCTTGGGGGTTTCTATGGGTGGAGGAAATGCTTCCGGTATGCCTCACGTGCCTTCCGATGGAGCATTTGAAGGTAGTGGGAACACCGTCCAAGTTGATAATGAGGCGGTTGAAGAAGATGCGGGGGAGGATGAAGAAAATGGAGAGGAACAAGATGATGCATGATCGATGCTGTGGTTTGATGAACTATCCGTAGAATTTGAACTATGTCATGTATTTATTCTATATTTGAACTATCATGTTGGTTTGCATATTTATTCTATGTTTATCTATGTTTGAACTATGCGTAGAATTTTTATCTATGTTTGAACTATCATATCTATGTCATGTATATCTATGTAGAATTTGCATATTGGTTTCATTTTTGGTGCCGGCTAGCCGCGCGCGCTGGAGTTTTGGGTGTCTGCTGGAGCGTCTGTTCCGGCGCGCTAAACTATAGCGCGGCTGGAAAAGCTAAACCAGCGCGCCGCGCCCGAAAACTGATTTTTGGCGCTGGATACAGAATATAGCGCGCGGCGCCGAAGCGCGTCTGTTGGAGATGCTCTAAGAGTAAGTTGAACATGAAAAGCGGCAGCACCTTGTTATCTGAACTAGGGATTATGTCATAAAATGCTACCAGTTTGATTACATAATTATTTGACATCCGTTGTGGAAAATTTATTAGAACTCATCTACTAAAAAGAATTATAGAATCTACGCATGTTGCAGAGGAGTGTATATTTTCAGATGAGCTTCTTCTTTCGGAAGTACTGTTTTAGATGCACCAACTGCAAGACTGAAACTAAAATGCAAACACTGAGCGACATCATGCTCAACCATGAGATCCTAGCATTTGTCTTCTCACTGACATCTCTCATGTCTGATTCTCTGCATTGAGAACAATACTATTAAACGGAACAGTTATGCCTTGTGGTATACTGGTACTGATAAAATTGGCGAGAAATGTTAATAAATAGCACAGTTATTCCCTAAGGTACGGATCCAAGAAGCGCATTGACTTACTTGGTCCTCAGCAAGAGCAGGTTTTGATGGATTGTTTGGACAGCCGCATCAAGCTTAAATAACTCCAGTTCAACTCCCTATTCAAGAAAATCGCTATTATCCAAACGAGAAAAAACAACCAAATTCAAAATGATGGATATAACATCATAATTTCATTTATTTCACCTCAATTTTTTCCCTTTTAGCAACAGAATCCCAATCTTTTGCCGCAATACCAATTTTCCAGTCAAGATTTAGCTTCACCACTAAACCCTTGCTATCACCGTCAGCTGAGAAGCAAGCTAAATGGTTTCCTGCTTCTGTGGTGGTGAATGCAAACTGGTCCACTGAAACCTTTTCTTTCTCATGTATTGTATAACCAAAAGGGGATGTAACCTGCAAGAACGATGCAAATCGGAACGTATATGAAAGGGTTGACAGAACATACTCCAAAACGGAAAATAAATAGTTTACCACTCAATTCCAAGTAATTACAAGGGGAAATAAACAACTGTTAAAACGGAAAATACATAAGAACAAGTGTAAGGAATCCTAGTACAAGCATCAGCCATTTGTACATATGCGATAATATCATGTGATGCAGCTGCCGCACTAAAGTTGCATCTACTATAACAGTAGAAGGTGGATTTTCAATCCAATGCCTCCAGACTCTCGAGTCATTATTAGTACTTCCGAATCATGACTCTAGCGAAACTAAATAGTGCAGATTAATTACCTCTAGTTATGATCTTTCTGTACCCTACAGTAAATCACTCAAGCATCAAAACCATATGATTGGACGGCATGCTACAGCACATTGAAGAAAACCCATGATTTCCTCATCTTTTGGAAGAATCGGTTTCCATTCTTCAAAACTACAAGTTTAAAAGTAAAATCAGGCAAAGATCATTCTGGGACAGCACATATAATTCAAGGTCTCTGTACAGCGTCCAGATCCCGGAAAAATGGACAAGGCACTAGGACTAATTGAATCCTTATTTTATCCCATTATGCAAATAATTTCAGTGTTGAATAATGGTAATGAATCATGTTTGAAAGCAAACCACAACTTTGGTCAACTATCAATCATACAATTTTTTTACAAATGTCTTGTACACTTCCCAGCCCAATCAATGTTTACAAATTCAGCGTACACACACGATGTAAAATAATCACATTTTGTATCTTTTGAAATGAAAACAGTACTTCGTAGCATTGTTTTTCACTAGAACAAGCACATGAGACCGACATGAATGTAGAGAATCCCAATGACTTGGCGGTACAATTTTCTGACGTTTCCACCAGTTGTTTATATTTTTTCGACTAACAATATTCTCCATGGCATCTGCATTCTGCAACTTTGCAGAAGGATCCTCATCATAACGGATCAACCGCGCACAAGAACAACACTCATGCTGCCGTGCACAATGCATTTCCATTTCCCTTTTTCCCGATTCTAAAATATAAACCCAACCCAGTCACAGTAAATTCAAGCTGTCGATAAAATTGGCAGCCTCCCCTGCAATGTTTCCCAATATAAACGAACCGACGAAAATGCTAATCCGTCTCCAATGCGATGGGTGATTCATTCACATCGTAGTACATTATACTTACATCACCGATCGTTCAGGCGGAGTACAAACAAATTACCTTGACGGAGACGGTGGGGTGGACCTGGTGGTGCTCGTACAGGACGGAGTAGTCGCCGATGACGACGACGTTGTTTCGGATCTCCTCTGCCACGCACTTGGTCCCCGACGATGGGATCTCCAGCCACACCGCCCCCGCTCCCGCCGACATCCACCACAGCACCGCCGCCGCCCACGCACCACCTCGCGCCATCGTCGCCTCTCCCTGTCGCTCCAAGTCCTAACGTCCTTCCTCTCCCAGTCCCAGATGCATCACACAACCGAGTGACTCAGTCTCTCGGTGGCCCATTAGGCCCATAACTACGTAAGGCCCAGTCAGGCCGATTCGGCCCGAACACAACTCGATTTCGATCAGATTACGGAGACCAATTCCTAGTCAAGCCCAGTATCATATCCAACCCACCCTCCGTTGTCTCCACTGCGAAAAAAATCGGCAGAAAAGCGAGAAGGAAGCAAAGAACCGAGGGGGATTCCGCGGAAGGAAGGTGGAGTTGTTGGAGGAGGGTTTGCTCAGCCGCGGCCATGGAGAACCTGGCGATGCTGTGGGGGATCATCGGGCCGGGCGTGGCCGGCGCGCTCTTCGGCGCCGGCTGGTGGTTCTGGGTCGACGCCGTCGTCTGCAGCGCCGTCCAGGTCTCCTTCATTCACTACCTGCCCGGTGAGAACCACCCACAACCAGATCCCCTTTAGGTTTTGGTGTAGCCGCCCTTGGCTTCGTGGTCGGGAATTGATGGGTTTGTTTGGGGGGATTTGCAGGGATCTTCGCGTCGTTGGCCGCGCTCATGTTCAATTGCGTCAGCAAGGATGACATCGGGAACGACTACTACTCGTCCTACGGTGATGATAACGAGTGGAGGTCAGGTTTTTTCTTGATTGGGCACTAATTTGTCGAATTGGTCAGTGAATTTGGGTTTACTGCGTACTATTCGCAAAATAGGTTACTGGAATTCGATGGTTGAATTGAACCTGAATATATGCGCGTTAACCGCATACTAGATAGTTGCATCAGGGATGTGTAGTTTCGGACACAATTCTCTGTTACACGGCTGTTAGAGTAGGATTCATGTGACTTACTTCTGAACAGCTAATCTTCCCAATTATGTACCTTTGGCTCTTCTTGTATCAAGAGAGACAAAAATGTATGTCTTGGATCTAGGTTTAGGTTCCTAAATCATCTGAGACCTTAGCGTATGTCGAAGGGTTGACTGATCTGATTATGAGTTTAAGTAGTTCATAAAATTCATGTTAGTGCTTCTTTGGCCACCTTAAGTCAGCAAGTTGACATTTGTTTTTATTGTGTTAACAGCTAAAACAGTTAATATCTCTCATGAGGGTAGCATCGGCTTCCTTGTGGCTAATGTTTGTCATGGTTCCCTATAAGCATTTCTCCTAATTCATCATCTGTCTATCACTTTGTTACTTGCATATCCCTGTGTTTTTCTTGATAGTGAATAGAATATGTATTTATGCCAGGAGGGGCCTTTTTTCATGAAAATCAATTTGCCAATTTTGGTACCAGGTGCCCGCACAGTAGGTTCCAAATGAACCTTATTGTATGTTGGAAACAAGTATTTAGTAATTAGTACGCCCTCCATCCCATAATATAAGAGGGAGATCCCAATATAAGATGTTATTACAACCGATATAGGAGGTTGTAATAACATCTTTATTATGGGACGGAGGGAGTACATGCTTATTGGACTAACCTATGTCTGAATATATGGTTGTATTGCTTAATTTCTTTGTCCTCTTTTTTGCTGGTTATTTGGTGCTTATGACGTTGTAGAACTCTTTTCTGTCTTAAAGAATATTCTCCTGCATGGTTATCGAAGTAAAATTTTCTGCTGTCCGCGAGATGTTGATCTTATTTTGGTTAGGTGCTTACATAGTTATATGTTAGTGTGTAATCACAAGACATATCGGAATTTCTCAGTACAGACATACAGTGACAGTCTGACCAAGATCAGAGTATGAATGCTTGATTAAAATGTTTTTATAGCTATAAATTGTAAAGATCTTAAAACCTGAAATAAAGGAAGGCTCGTCGTATAATGTTTTATGCGTTGGGAGACAAAGGATTGTGTTTAGTTTCCCTCGACCAATGTGCCACATTTATGCACAGATTGTAAGCTTTACTGAGGCCATGACTCTGAAAACCAATGTAAGGATTAGCTAAAATTTCTTCCAAGATTGGAACACGCCACAGGAAAGTATTGCAACAAGGCGAATCTTAAATTGAAGGCTTGGTCTAGGCAAGCCCACGATGTTGAATATCTGTTTGTCTAGGATTAAGGGTTAAGGTTTTTCCATTGGATCATTCATTCTTTTAAGTTGTGCAAATCTCAAACTTCATTTAGGATTCAGAGCCTCGAAATGATGAAATACTTCCGGACCAAAAGAACATTGTAGTTGCTAGTCTTTCATATAAGAGTATAATACACCAAAGATGGGGGGACCAAGAAAAATTATCTCCTGATGTGCTACACTGAATTATTCTAACAGGTTTTTTTAATGTGCAGGGCGAAGCTTTGGCTTTTTGTCGCGTATGTTGTTTCTTTTGTCTGCCTAGCTGGATCAGTGGGTTTGTTGGTGCAAGATGCCTTGACAGACAAGGGCCCTTCTGTGTGGACTGGTGTCGCTGGCGTTCTGCAATGTGTTTTCGTGCTAATAAGGTACTATATCTGACATGTTTCATCAGCGTTCTCTTGTTTCTTCCTAAATTCACTTGGCCGGTATGTTGTCCTGACGTCTCATCATCTCTGCAGTGGGTTGACTTACTGGACGTGCCACAGTGAGGAATAAGGTGTCAAAATGTTCTGAGAATGCTCGGAAGGTTGGTCAAAATCTATGTGGATTAAGGGTCAAAATGTTCTGAGCAGACTTGGAAGTTCGGTCAAAATGTTCTGAGCAGACTTGGGAAGTAGTTCGAACCTCAGGAAGATGTCTTCTCTTACCAGTGTGTGGTCTTGTGTAAATTATGCTCATTTGGTGGCAGGAAGACTGGATGTTTGATGTGTGCATATAGCTGTCTACTTCCTGAAACGATCCATAGCACTACTATGACAGTATTACTACGTATTTATCCTAATTTCTTGTGATGCTTGCTTTGAGGTTAGAATTATAAATTGGATCACGAGCTGCCTGCAGCAAATTGTTTTTATGAGTATCAAAATTCGGTTGACTCCATTAAAAGCACATGGGCGGTTGCTCGCAGATTCTTTCTTGGTGATCGCAAGGCGTAATGTCACTAGGTTCTTGGGGGAGTGTGCATCGCTGATTCTATCTTGGTGCTCGTGTGTCAGTCGGTTGATTTTGGGTAGCGCGTCAGCTGATAGCCTAGTAAACCATTTTACAGGATTTAATCTCTCAAAGATACCCGTGAGCGGCGAAATGACAGAGCCTGTGTACTAGAGCTGCATATCAGATATTTAGTTGTATTGTGTGTAGTAGAGGTGCATGTGACATAAACTGGAGTTGCCTTTCGCCGGACAGCCCGAACAGGGTTTGGTTTGAAAATCAGCACCCAACCGTCCCCCAAACTCAATCCAAACGTCCAGTCTATCTGGCAATCCCTAAATCCAGCCCATATGTGGGAACGGTTTGGTGCGGTCTGGACGTGCCTGGACAGCCAGCCACGTCATAAGCGAAGCGGCCCACCGTGACCCCACATATATCCATTTAATCCCCACTTCGGATGAAACCCTACCTCTCACCCTCCTCTGATCCCCTTTTCATTCCACTCCACTCTCACCTCCGTCCGTAGCTTCGCCAATGGTCGGCTCTGGCAGCAGATCTGCGTTGTCGGGACTGAGATGTACTAGGATGCATTCGCGAAGGAGGAGGTGGATAGCTGCTCCGGGGCGGAGAAGGAAGCCGCGCCGCCGTCAGCTAAATCGGTGGTGGCGGCTCTTTGCTGCAGTTGTGCGGGCAGTTCCGCAGCCGCCTCCAACGTAGCAGTGGTGGCTCCTCCATAGGTATGTTCCTCCCTTCCACCATTATAGAATATAGGAACAAGTAGGATGCGTAATCTAGGAACTTGTTGAACCTGTAGGTTGTTCGAAGAGGGATTATGTACTTGGTTAGAGAATAGAGATGATGAGGTGTTGTGCAATGCGTGGTTGTCCACCCCGGCTGATGCTCAAGACGGAAGCTATAACAATGATTTATTTTGGGGGTGGATCTGTCAAGTGTTCAATACTAACTTGGAAGTTGTCCGCAATGATGCCTCTGTCCGCCATAGATGGGCATGCATCGTCGCCAAGATTTAAAAGTTCACCGTATACTATGCCCAAATGGGTTGTGTAAGTTTTTTGTGTTTCATTGTGTACAATGTCGGATCCATTAGTTTCATTTTGTTGATTGACTATTCAATTTTCATAGATGGAGTTCCATCCCACTGTACAATGCACTTGCAGGGAGGCCGGCGACGAGGGGTGGAAGCTCGGCCATTGTTGGGACATACTGAAGGATAGTACGTTCATGGACTACACGCCAAACACCGAGAAGAGGGACATGGTGCGCCAAGCAGAGACCTATACTCGGACGAAACGCCGTTGTCGATAAAGGGAACGCGAAGCAATGATGAGAGCGCATCAAGTGGAACGCGAAGCGGAGGCTTGTAAGGCACGGCGTTCTTGGCAAAGGGAACGTGCGGCGGAAGCGGCAGCGGCGAACAACGGCCCGATTCCCCACAATTTGTGAGAAGCTCCGGTCTGTCCGACGAATTTACATCCGTGTGTGAGATGTCATGAACTCGGTCCGATTTATTTGTGTGTGGAACTATGCCTGTGAATGTTTGAACTATGTTTATGTTTATCCGGATGATCTTTAAACTATCTATCCGTATCCGTATGATATACATTGCATGCAATATGGTTTTAAGGTGAATGATTTGGGGTTTAGAAACGAGTTTTACGTTGTCCGGTCGCTATCCGCGGACACGCCCAGACATGTCTGCGAAGGCGTGTCCGCGGGGCCAAATTTTGCAACTCCGGTTGAAGATGCTCTCTGTGAGCTAGATGAGGACGAGGGCCCGGTGCACCGTCTCCATCGGTTGTCTATCACCTCGATATGTCACGTTTTCTTGCTCGGTGATAACCTGGTCGATCTGTAACCAGTGCCGTTCACTCGCCTCGCGTGCCAACTATCGGCGACGGCAGATTGGTGGCGAGTGTTACAGGAGGCCGACAGAGAGGATTCAAGACGGCGGCTGCGCGGACGTGTGGAGAGCTGGTGGAAGATCCGGCCTTCTCGGTGAGGAGGGGTGGCGCAGGCCCCGGATCTGGAGCAGTGCGAGCTTGGGGAGGCCCCCGGCCGATACTGCTGCTGCGTCTTCAGATCCAGCTCCACGGAGCTGGTGGCTACTGCGCTTCTTCAAAGCCTTTAGGCTAGGAGTTCTTCTGCTCCAACGGTAGGTGCTCCTGGCGGCGGGTTTCTTCGGCGTCTTCGACGATGGAGGATCTGCGCGTCTGGTGACCTCGAGGTTGAAGATGGGTGGAGCCAGCTTTGCTGTTCTTGTGTTTTCTCTGTTCTTTTCCTTGCTTGTATGTCGATCTGTAATCTGTTTCAATCTGGTTAATACAAGTATGTGCATTATCAAAAAAAAAACTATCGGCTGGCATCATCCAGCTTCGTCGCTTTCCCCAAAGCCCGAAGTGGATTTAGCCAGGACCGGGGATTGACGCTTGCCTTGCCTTGGAAGTGCCGACCATCCGTTTGTATGTAACGACTCCAATCACCAAGAAGAGGCTCGAAAGCGACTTGGAAAGTCAGTAGCTACTTGATCATGATCATTAGCTTTGACACTATGGTCCAAGATCTGACCATCTGTGTCACATCTTTCTTATCATGGAAATACTCATCTGGACATCTATGCCATCCAGTTAAGAAGAATGTAACATGAAAGAACAAGTTTAACCTGAGCGTGGAAAGGGTGGAATGGTTTCTAGCCAAGAATTTTAAATTTGTTCTTCAAAGCAGCAAAAGCACTCTCTACCACAACTTTGTCTCAGATTGAACAATTCATGGGCATTCGTAAAATAGTTCTTTGAGAAGAACTCATTAATGTGGTACCTGATACGCCTGAAGGTGGAAAAACACTGCATTTGATGGACTAAGATCATCCAGGGCTGCATAAGTGCTATCAACTGCTATCTGAATAAGTAGCTGCATACTGAATAATTAGCTGCATAGGTGTGTCCTAGTGAAATTAAAATGAATAAGTACCGGTCAGATGCAGATACTAGGGGTATTCTACGCTTTCACAGGGTGAAATGGTGTTTGACTCCCATGTAGAAGAAGGCCACAACCTGCCGGTGCCATAGTTGATAGATAGGTAGATCTTGGTCCAGCCTTCGGAGCTCTTGGTTCTCGTCACTACCAGTATCGTTGTCGCCGTCACCCTCGCCTCTGGACCAGATCTAAACCGCCTCCGCCGCCCTGTTCTGGCTCAGATCTAAACCGCCTCCGTCGCTGTCGCCGCCACCTCCTTTGGTGCCGACATGATGGAGTTTGTCCTCCTTCTCGAGGTGACAGAGTAAAAGAGGCTGTGAGTCTGCCGCCATACGCCGCACCAATTCATCTCCCGTCATCTCCATAGCTGCATCGCCCCTCGCGTGGCGCACTCTCCTCGACTTGGCTATAAAAAAAGGTTTATTTGGAGTAAATCCATCCTCTTTCTTTAGTGTGAGAAAATATCCGCGAATGATGAGCAGTCCGAGCGTGTCTCGATCGAGCCGGCGGTGAGGAAGAACGTGCGCTCTAGTTTGACGGGGAGACGAGCGCACGCGGTGCTTTGCCGTTGCGCCGAGGGAGACGCGCGCACTCGAATGGCGGCGCGTTGACGACGCCACGCGGCAGTCGCGTGTCCGTGGAACCAGTGGCGGAGCCAGGGGGTGTGCCGGGTGTGCCCTGGCACACCCAGAGTTTTCGTCGTTTTATTTGGATCAGCTTAGCAGTTTGGATCCCATCACATCTTAAAAATCGAAAATCGTTGAGAAGAAAAGGAAAAGTTGAGAGAGGAGCGCGGCGGGAGCGGCCCATTTGGTAATACAGCCCATAAGGTATCGAACCTGGCACACCCAGAGTTTTCGTCGTTTTATTTGGATCAGCTTAGCAGTTTGGATCCCATCACGTCTTAAAAATCGAAAATCGTTGAGAAGAAAAGGAAAAGTTGAGAGAGGAGCGCGGCGGGAGCGGCCCATTTGGTAATACAGCCCATAAGGTATCCATTTGTCCCGATCGAGGGCTTCTGCCACCATTCCACCACCTTGGTAGCTCTGGCCTGCAGCAGTGTAGCTGCTCGTCCGCCTCCAATTCTTCTCAGTTTACGTTTTCAAATCCTCAATTTCCCCTCCCAATCGCTCGGCCACCGGCGGCCGGAATGCAAGTGGGGGAAATCATTGTGCAGCGGAGGCAATCTGGCGAGCACGCACGTCGGCATTGAGAACTCTGAGGCTCTCGGCGGTTCACGGCACGGGACTGCGGCTGCGGCGCATCGCGTTCTAAAACTGGGCAAATACCAGGCCACCAGCTGAGCGGGAGCAGCAGCACGCCGGCGGCGGGCCAACCTAGCTACGTAGGTAAGCATCGCGCGAATGAACAGAAAATAGCCTCTATTAATTGCAAGCAATTGGAATTCCGTTGTTCTTTTGTCAATGTATTAGTTTTGATTGTAGTTTGCTGTAGAATTATAAAAAATGAAGAGAAAAATGGTGGCATTGCAGCTTTTTTCGGAAAATATGAAGCAAAAAAATTAGCTCTTCTGAATGTTGTGGTTTTGATGTGCAAGCGCTCCGAGTTGTCAAACAAAATTGGAGTGTGGCACACCCTCTGAAAATTTTCTGGCTCCGCCACTGCGTGGAACCCGAACGTGATACGGAACCCGGGCAGGAAAGGCGCCGGCGACGTGACGCCCGGGCAGGATCCGATCCTCGGTGCCAATATGCCAACGCAACGCGGCGTGCGCCGTGCATCCACGGATTAATTCATCGACGTCCACACGACACGATCAGTCGATCAATATTTGTTTTCTGCTCATCTTTGCCGCTACGCTTACTGGCCGCGACAGGTGTCAAATACTTTTCGCTGCCGATTTTGATTGAGCAGGGTGTGCTTTTCTCCAGACCTTGTATCCCCACCCATCAAAGTTCAAATTCCACTCGCAAAAAAAGTTTCAGCTTCCAGATATGACACTCTTCTCATGTAGTCGGAATATTGTTTACTCGGAGGCGACGTTCCGTCGAAAGCGAGACACCTGTGGTGACCTCGTCAATTTCAATACTTGACCCGCCGACTCAATTTTTTGTAGGTGCTCACATGGATAGGAAAAAAAGGGTGTGCTTTTGTCAATAATGTTTAACAATGTTTTTGAAAGACAATAATGTTTAACATATTTGGGTGTAAGAGTGACGGTAAAATGCTTATTTATCCTCAAAATCTATTAGTGTTCCTGATCCTACTTAATTCTTTCTTGCAAAGCCTACGATGAATGGCCTAAGGGTGTCGCCATCGGTTTACCAAAATACATTTACAGTCCCAAAAACTATTTTGACGCGCGGGAGAGCCCAGTAACTGAGCTGAAATTCCGCCAACCAACACCCGCCGCGACCAAGCTTTCCAACCGCCGTCCGACCACGTACGCCCTCCTCCAAAAACCCTGCC
This sequence comes from Poa pratensis, assembly GCA_947311845.1. Taxonomy (NCBI): domain Eukaryota; kingdom Viridiplantae; phylum Streptophyta; class Magnoliopsida; order Poales; family Poaceae; genus Poa; species Poa pratensis. The sequence continues at coordinate 21,535,959 of CAMZMU010000074.1, read as the reverse complement.
ACCGTCTCACACCCCCTATTTCGGCTGGCCAAGCTCCCCACCGCTGTCCTGCACAATAGTTTTCGTAATTTTTTTCTCGATACTTCTATTTTGTGTGTGTCCTTCTGTTAATGTATCTTTTAATATAACTTGGAGAGATGAGTTTGTTTTTGCAACAATTTTTTATTATTCGTCATTAGATGAAGATGAGGAGGTTGCGGTGTTCTAGTTGCTTGAGGTGGAGGCCAACGAGAAGGAACATGGCGGCAGTGGCGGGCAATTAACCGGAGAAAATCTATGTAGCACATCTCAAGCTCATGTGCCCTATGCTTATGAGTGCATTGGAAGAAGAGTCCAACCAAAGAGGGTTGATAAACACCGGATCAAAATATATCTGAGTGTGCACGGGAGATCGAAGACCAGTAGAACCATGAACAACTCCGAGATGGCTCGGTTGAGGAGTTGTCAAAGTTTTATGAGCAATGTGGTTTATTGTTTGTCCGGCTCGGTTTATTTGTTGAACTTTTTGTTGTGTGATGCACTAGGATATTTGTTTGAATTTGAACTTTCTAATTATGTATTTAAAATGATGTCAAATTATGTATGTTATGCCCATGAATATTCAAATTATCATATATGTATGATCATAAAGTGCATAGAACAATAGATAGATAGGCATATGTAGACCAAAAATTAGGGAGCAACTTTAGATTGTCAAAACCTTTCTCTCTCCTCTCCCAAAAATTCTACTTTGAGAGTGAGGTTTTGGAATACTACATTTCGAGAATATTATTGGTAATATCTTAAAAACTTAGTATCTTGAAAATTCTTCATCGTTGTGTGAGATTTTTTATGAACAAAAAAGTGTGTGTTTGACAAGTTGTGACGTAAGTTGACAAGGTCATAACAATGTGCATGGGCTATTTACTTCAGCATACTAAAAGAGAACTTTTGAGTTAATGTAGCTTATTTAAGAGAAAATATTATCGTAGTACTACTTATTTTATAATATTATTGGAAAATCTTGAAAACTAATGCACCAATGTATCTCTAATATATACATATTAATCTAGTATAGCAGTTTTGAGAAAACAAATCTACTGAATTAATGGGCTCGATTTTGTGCAGCTGTTCCTGTCGGCTTCCTCTCCAAATGAACGTAACAGTCATCTTCTGTTGTCCCTCTCGAAACAAGAGAGAGAAAAAAAAACGGTCAGCCTCTGTTCACAGCCTTGTATTGTGAACGTAGCATTTTTTTCTTGACCCATTAAAATAGTCGTCTTCTTCTTCTCCTCCCTTGTTGTCGTTGTTGTTTCCCTCCTCAGCTTCGGTTACTTCGTAGCTTCATAAAAGCCGTCCTCACCTTCTGGCTTCTGGACACACACCGAGTTTCCGGACCCAGCACCGGGCGATACAGAGAGAGCGACGGCGACGACGACCACGGTTGAGCGGAAGATGAAGGTCAAGAACGGCGCCGCCGTCGCCGGGGAGAGGAGGCCGGTGGTGTCAAGGACGATACTGCTCCTCTGCGTCTGCAGCTTCGGTCTCGGCATGCTCTTCACCGACCAGTGAGTCCTCCTCCTAGATTAGTTTTACCTTAGCCACAGCTGGTTCACCCTGTGGCCCTGGCCGCTATCTTGGATCCATCTGTCACGCGGTGCAATGCTCGTCGTAGCTCAAATATGTTTCCTGGCGATGGATTGGTCAGGTTTGGAGCGACGCCGGATTTGAAGACCCCGGTCGTGGTGCAGCCGCGGCCGCAGGAAGGGGAGCTACAGATCAAGTCTGAAGATTTTGTCGCCAAGACGGTCGGTGCTGAATTTTAGCCTCCTCATTGTTTTGATGAAACTTATGCTCATCCTGCTGTCTCAGATATATAGTTATATGTTTCATGGTTGGATTTATATACATATTACATGTTTGTATTGTTTCTGAATTATGCTTAGATGTTTGTAAACTTTGACAGAAACAACTGTAAGCTCCCCATGGTAGCACCTGTTATGCCACCTGCTTTACATTGTTTCTATTAGAAAAATAAAATACTAAATACGATTTTCACTAAAAGATAGATCAAGTTGTTAAAATAAGAATTTTTTTGAAATTCTTTGAGATATAAATATTCCAACACCATATTTCTTTGATTTCAGAAACCATCTGACGATAGGGACGTGATGGGGGAAGTGACAAAGACTCATGAGGCCATACAGTAAGTTCTCACATGAATCCTGAAAAATGTCCTGAACCTGTTTGCATTTTTTGCGCTGTCCATCGAGGGAACTAATTGGGATATGGTTTTGTGTCTAGATAGTTGGATAAGTCAATTGCCACGCTACAGATGGAGTTGGCAGCGAGGCGCAGCACGCAGGAGCTGCTCGGAGGCACAGTCGGCGTAAGACAGGAAAGGAAGAAAGCTTTTGTGGTTATCGGGATCAATACCGCCTTCAGCAGCAAGAAGCGTCGGGACTCCGTCAGGGCGACATGGATGCCTCAAGGTTCATAGTTTACAATGCTACCTGATTGTTTCCTTGTGCTGGCTTAGCTGTTCCATGCTGCATTTCATATTCTTAGTTATAACCGATGCAGAGGAATATGTACATAATTTAGCAAATGGGGTTACATATCATCATAGTAAATAAGGTTAGCTGCAGAAAATATAATTAATTGAGTAGGATTGTTTATCATTAGAGGTGACTCAGTCATACAATTCTAGCGTGCATAGTTTCTGCTAAAAGTCGAGCTCTTGGACTGGGATGGATCATTTTGTTGGCTGATAGTTATTCTTACTCTGTTGTGCCTGATGTACTCGTAGCATGTAATACTCAGCACGTATCTACCGTTGATATTTACCAGGTGAGAAACTCAAGAAACTGGAACAGGAGAAGGGAATCGTCATCCGATTTATGATTGGACATAGGTAAGATTAGTGGCACTATGCCTCAATATTTCTTTTCTTGTTTGGTGAAAAGAAGTCAATAGTATATTTTATAAACTCTCCATGGAATGTTTCCATAGTTAGCCAGAAAAAGGACTCCATAAAGCCTCCCGTTCTTGTTATGATGACATTCCAAAAGGTTTATGCAGTTATTCATTTTGCTGGAACTCTAGAAGATAGATATCACTTAATCAGGACTACTTAATTTTGGTAAAGAAGCAGCATAGTCACCACTAAATCGAAAATACACATTATCCGCAAAGAAAACTGAAATTGCCCACGAGATATGTCATAATGGCGATACTATGGTTTACATCTTCTGCCATGCATTTAAATATGACGACTGAAATAGCAATTGGTGTTTATGCTTTGCAGTCCTACATCGGACAGTGCCCTTGATAAGGCAATTGACGTGGAGGATGCTATTCATCATGACTTTCTTAGGCTGGTATGATGATGTTCTCCAAACATTGAATTGCATCATTCCTTTCCCTTTTCTAATAAATCAAAATCAGCCAAATATTTTTGCCATCACTGATTTGAGGTGTCCATACTGAAGCTAATTCTGGTCGAACCGTATACGCGTGTGTAGGACCATGTTGAAGGGTACCACAAGCTATCTGCAAAAACCAAGACATTCTTCTCCACTGCTGTGGCCTCATGGGATGCTGACTTCTATGTCAAGGTGGATGATGATGTTCATGTCAACCTAGGTATGATGTTTGTGTAGAAGTATACCTTCTGGAATCTCAATAATCTTGGAGAAAACTAACCGATTCATGCGATGCAGGTATGCTCATCACGACTCTTGGCCATCATAAATTGAAGCCCCGGGTCTATATTGGATGCATGAAGTCAGGACCAGTTCTTTCCGACAAGTAATCCTTCTGAAAACACCATTTAGTTGTAGTAGAAAAATGTTTGTATTGTCATGTCCTAAAAATACTAAAACTTTGCTGCACTGACCTTATCTACAGAACTTCTAAGTACCACGAGCCTGAGTTCTGGAAGTTTGGAGAGGACGGAAACAAGTACTTCCGCCATGCCACTGGGCAGATATATGCCATCTCAAAGGACCTTGCCACATACATCTCAGTCAACCAGTAAGACCAGAGATCATTCATTTTCATGCTCATTCAGGCAGTATATCCATTTCATGAGTTGCTACTGATGTCATCTGTGTCCATCTTATCACCCAGGCCACTACTGCACAAATTCGCAAACGAAGATGTATCGCTGGGAGCTTGGTTTATCGGGCTAGATGTGGAGCATATTGACGACAGGGAAATGTGCTGTGGATCAGAAACAGGTCAGTTTCTTCGCTTGTTCTGCATACCATGCACCATCTCTGAAGATGATGACCATGACACTAATATTTCCTTTCTGAAATGGTTTCTATCTCAGATTGCGAGTGGAAGGCACAAGCAGGGAACTCTTGTGTCGCATCGTTCGACTGGAGGTGTAGTGGGGTCTGCAACCCAGTCGAGAGGCTGAAGGATGTGCACTCGAGATGCGGTGAAGGAGACGAGGCAATCTGGAGCACCTCATTCTGATGACATGTTAACAAGTTTTCACAGACTTGTTAGCGAGGAAGTATGATTTATGAGGTCTACTACCCGGGTATGAACGTAAACAATGCAGACCATAGCTGCCTTCAGGAAGGCTCTCGGAGTGTGAGATCAGACAACAATGGGGAGAAGAGAAGACTTCGACATATCTGATGAAGGTAGAACTAGGAGGAGATTACCCGCTGGACACATCCCTGTTTCCTCTCTTTTTTTCATTTTTTTTCCCTTTTTCTTCCTCTTTTGTATCTTGTTGAGATAGAGATGATGCAGGGGTTTGTTTGGGGTAATCAGGCTGATTTTCTCCGTACATAAACATAATTGCATTCAATTGATTGATTTCGTCCAGTATGAGGTTATTGTTAAATCAGTTGGGAGTTCAAAGACACCTCATTGTATATATATGCTCTGCTGATACATGATATGAATTCTAGAACTTGACCAACAAAAAACATCGTTGAGCAAGTTACAAGTCTGAACTTCAAAGGGATCTAGGTATATGTAATGCCCTGTTGATATATGATCGGAATTCTACACTTTGTGCCAACTATAACCATGGAGAATTTAAGCAGAGGTCTAGAACACTCTTGTCGCCCTTGTTTGGTGGATGCTGAGGAATGAATGTGATAATCAAATCTTTAACCATCAATGTCGCAACGCAGAGCAAGTTTGAAGATCTTGATATCTTTGTGACCTCTTTCAACAGGACAAGAGATCACAACTGTTTCTTTGCCAGCTTTTTCTTTTGCTCTACATACGGATAAACTCTCTGATACTTTAATACAGCCCAAGCAAGGTGTCTCAGAGAGAACTCGGGCCATAGCGGGTCTGGATTCTGCAAATGAGTAAACGTGGTCTGCCAGAGAAAGAAATTGCTCAGTCGAGCCTCGCCTGAAGTCCGGATCACAATGTCAGGATCTGGGCATCCATTGCTGTACATATGGCGCTCCAAATCGGTTACAGAAATATCTGAACGTGCACCATTATTTGCATCATGACCATTGCAGGTGGCTGAGTGTTCTTTTTGCGCAATATCCCTGCGTTCTGCACACAGCTTGTTAACAGCACTCACAATCTCTGAAGTCGAGTTGTACGGCATGCAAACAGAGAACACCAGTCCGGTATTTTCAGCGGTGGTTGTCATCAGCTTCTGAGCTGCTGACTTCACTGGGTCGCTCAACATGTCCAAGTTCCCCCAGAAATTGATCTTACAGTTAACCTTGTTGATGACACCTCTGCTTTTCAATAGCTCATTGATCTTCTCCTCCATCAACTCCATCAAGGACTGCACCTCACTTGGGTCTCGCTTAAAGTTGTCGATGCTAAATGCATACACCGTGATATACTTCACACCCATTTCATAGCAGTACAGCAGACTTGCCATTAGAGCGGAGAAGCCCATCCTGTGACCAGTGTCATCCTTCATGCTTCTGACTTTAGCGTATCTACGGTTACCATCCATTATAAACGCAATGTGTTCAGGCATCGGGCCACATGAGAGTACAGCTATGATGCATTTGCGTAGAAATTTCAGCAGGGCTGCAACAAGACCAGTTTCGTCCATCTTCGGTTCCTAGACCAGCAAGATAAAGCAGAACTGGTCAGTGCCTTGAAAAGTGTCGGAAGAATTGCAGATGCCACAGTAAAACTAAAGGTGATAGTTCTCTGAGGATCTTCAAATACTGATAACTCTGACACCTACATGTTTTTTTTCATGAGACTAAATACGACATTACTAATGGATACCCTGTGTGTTGAACTGTTGCTTACTTGTTTTTTGACCGATAATGAATTTCCTAGAGATCTGAAGCTTGCAAAGAAAATTTTGGGGGACTGGTACAAGCAAATTGTACTGAAATGTAGGGTAGAGCCTTTGGATATGCAGCAGCGAGTTTTGCTGATTAAAAAAATCAAAGTGACCAAACTTATATACGATGGTCGATGAGGTGCACTGGAAAGCTAACTCCCGAATCGTTGGAAAATAAACTAGATGATTGAATTGGACTGCTCACGGCAAAGAAAATACCCCCAATAAATTCCCCGGACAATCCAAGCGAAGTTAGGGTTCCTCACCAAAAAGAGGGATCAATCCAAGCCCGGATCGAAGCCGGATTATCCTCTACTCCATCCAGAGCGGAGGAGGAGTTCCCTCGAGGCCGCGCTTCACTGGAAAGAGGTCCGGAGGACGAGAGGAGAGCTCCGGCGCGGCCTAGTGGGTTCTATCTATGAACCCCGTGTCGCCAGGGAGTGTTCGTCATTGTTTTCCCGTGGGCCGAACAGGTACTTCACCGAGACTGACCCAGCTCTCATGGGGCGTAAATGATTTTCAATTGGATTCAAACTTTAGAAAAAATTGTATGTCTTTTTTCATACTATAGTAAATAGGCACGTGCAACGCACGTCTTCTACAAAATAATTATGTGTATATATGTAGCATGTCTCTAAATTATTGTACATTTATTTTTAATTTCCATCTACTTTTGGTGATTTGTTTTTATTATCCACTTCTTATTCTCAACAACACCGACCACACATCCTGCTACCATCGTCCCATTCTGCTCAAATTTATCTCTGTCGGTATAGTCGCCCCAATCATCCTCCTAAACTATCATGACCCTTTTTTGCCATATTCTGAAAACAATTAGAAAGTAAATTTTAATCATAGAATAATATTTCAGAGCAAATATTAATATGATAGTAACATATTTTATTTAAAAAATCCTTAAAATATTTTATTTCAATTTACAGAACTTTTACAGCCGAATAAATATCCCCACTCATGTACCCGCCCTCCTCCTCACTCGAATTCCCCATTCTCATACACCAGCTAATGCACAATCGGGATTCATCAAAATGCAATACAGAACAATTGCAGGAAATAAGCTAAATATTCAGGCATCAACTCATTGGTCGTCTATTAGGCAGAGGATTGATGCTTAATCTATTGTTTTGTCCAGTTATACCTTGAAACTGTTGCACAAAAATTACATCAGAGTATAATCTGCCTGAAAATAATAACTCCTGAAACTATGAACAGAAGTGAGTAATAAGAATCTTCAAGTACTATCGTTCTGGATGAAAATGAAGGTCCAACTTTCTAAGCATAAACGTATAAAATATAGTTGGTCATTCAAACAAATCCATCGTTGATGCATCTATGAAAGGAAAAAACCTAAAGTAAACTGCAAAAATGTATCAGCTTCGTACACTCCAAGATATGGAGATAGCTGCTAAAGGTTCAGGCATCCACTCATTGGTCTGGTAGGCAGAGGACTGATTCTTAATCTGTTGTTTTGTCCTGTTGTACCTTGAAACTATAGCACCACAATTCCTTCAGAGTATAATCTTCCTGAAACTAATAACTCAAAACAACAAACATAAGTGAGTAATAAGAATCTTCAAATATTATCGTTCTGGATGAAAATAAAGCTCCAGCTTTCAAGCATAAACGTATAATATAGCTGGCATTCAAAAAGGTTGAAAAGAGGTCTTATTTTCAGGCCACATCTAGCATGCCAGAAACAGAGAAGAATGGGATTCCAGGCTTCTAGCCTTCCCTGCAACTGCCTTGGCCAGCAGCATTTTCCCAGTTCCCGGAGGGCCAGCAAGAACACCACTTGGTAGCTCCCAGCTTCTTGTAATAGTTCAGTGAACCATGCAAGCAGCTCACTATCTGCATTAGGAAGTTGTCACATTGTACACAAGTACATAACTAATTCTTCGTGTGAAAAATAAAAAACAAGGCATTAGTTAAAACAAATATAATTCCTAGTATTAGCAAGCTTCAGCAGTCAATACTGCAGAATTGATAGATTGAAGTACTAATTAATTGCGTATGCTAGACTTCCAGAGTTCCAGTAAATATCATATATGTATTCGTATTCTAGACATGCTCTTGTATTTTCTTTTAAAACCATCGAGTCAACATCCAGTGGTTAATTCGTCAAGCAATCGACTGTTTCTTTTGTGTTGAATATGAACCCTGATACTTGATTGAGATTTTGCGAACTTGCTATGGCAAAGTACTCTATTCTTTCCTATTTTTTCACTTAATGTCTATTGTGTACAGTCTACACAGCAAACAAATCATGAGTAATCTGTAGAGAAGCCAAATTTCACCTCGACAAGCTCATCCTTTTCTTCATCCACGTCCTGGACATCTTCAAATCCTAGCTACCCCGGCGCCGCTTGTCCGCACCGCTCCCAGACGACATCTTCCTCTGTAAGAACCACTTCATGGGCAGCAGCAAGAACCACAGCAGCGTCGTCAGCATGTCCACCAGCAGCCTCCACGCCGGCCTTGGAGCAGACCGGTAGTCCACCGCGCCCTCCCGCATCAGCCCCAGCAGGAAACCCTCGTCTTGCGGCACCCTCCTCGCGTAGTACGGCCACTTCATCTCTGCCGGTCTCGCGCTCTCCGTCACCGCAACCTACGCCCTCTGCCTTGGTCAAGTACTCAAGTAGATGCGGTGCGAGTCCTCATCGAAGGCGACGGCGGTCACGGCGCCCACGCGGATCCCCGCCAGGAGGTCCGAGACCGAAGGGAAGATGTGGAGCAGGGATCTTGGAGGAGGCGGCCAGCGCGAGTATTGCGTGGAGACAGTTTGCCTGGGCGTGCGACCAGCGGGAGCAGAGGCTGTAGCTCGGAACTAACGGATTCCGACGGTAGCGTGGTAGCGGGGCAGGGCTGGGGGAAGCGGGGAGAGGAGGACTTTCTCGGCGACAGGCGTGGTCGCGGAATGCGAGCTCGGTGGCTGGACCGCTAGTCCCGGCAGCGGGGGAGAGGACGGCAAGGAGCTCGCGGGCAGAATTTATTCGGTCGCGGGGGGAGACTCACGAAAAAACAAAAATAATGTTTCGCGGATGTGTTGAGTTAGCTCAACACGGACCGCGCAATCTAATCCGTAGATGCCATATTGAACGCGTAAAATTTAATGTATCCGGTCATATTTGCTCTTTTAATAGTAACTAGTGGCTATGCACGCGCACGCGCGTCTGAACAAAATGTCCCTCAAAACCGAACTAAAGTATATCATCTGCTCATTCAACTTTATGTGAGATTTTATTTGAGATTTAAAGTAGTATCAATTAAATTGGACAGCTCCATCGATATTAACGTGATAATGAATATTCAGAGTTAGGTAACTACATAAGTAGTTATCATATGAGCAAATAAAAGTAGAGAGCCATATACAAAGATTTGTTCTATACAAATTGCATTTAATCACCTCAACTTTTTTTTTGCATCTATGGTCTTCGCTTTTGATTGGCGGGCAAGAAAACAATCCGATCAACTTTGATTGGCCATGTCAGTCACCCTTGGAGCCGCCTGCATCGCGCTCTTTTCCATCCTGGACGTGCTCGCCTAATGTGGGAAGTTGAGATATCAATGACAATGATTTTGCACAGGCATCACACTACAATTTCCAGTAGCCCCCCACACATCTACATCAGCTCAAAGAAGATACTCATTTTTTTACCATTGCAAACTTTAAGGAAATTTCCTTGATTCTAGAAAGAATTTGACACTGTCGTCTGAGATGAGTAACTTCAATATATGGTGCAATTGTCCCCAAATAGGAACCAATGCTAGAATATGACATATGAAACAAAAAGAGGAAGCGTACTGTGATAATGGGTCTAATGCAGTGATGCAGGATTCAGCTTCGTCGGATGGTTTAACCCTGCAAACTGCATCTAAGTGAAGCATCGACATAATAAGGATTAATGAGCCAATCCATGTGCATGGCTGACACATTCTGCGAGCCATGTCGTGTATCGACGTGACCAACTGTAATGAACAGCAGCAACATATCGATCGATTTGATCCTCAACATGATCAGCAGTAGATGACTCAAGTTGGAGTCGTCCAAATAGGAACCAATGCTAGAATATGACATATGAAGTAGAAAAAGGAGGTGTACATGTACCGTTTTAAAGGGTCTTATGGAGGCTTTAGCTTTGCTCGAACCTTGCAAATTGCATCTAAGTGAAGCATCGACATTAGCCTGGATCAATCAGTCAATCCACGTGCTTGTGTGACACCTTCAGCGAGCATGCTCTCGCGGTTAGAACCTTGCCGATGTCGCCATGTTGCGTGTCGTTGATGTGACCAGCTGTCATGAACAACAGCAACATATAGATCGATCTGATCCTAGGCATAATCAGCAGCTGATGACTCAAGTTGGAGTCGATGAACTGTATTGTAGCAATTGAATTCATCCATGTTTAGATAAGGGGTGCTTAGCAGCAACTAACGAAAATGCCTTGGATGATTGGGAGAAGAGAAAATATGCATGCAGATTAGAGAGATACTGACTTACCCAATTGATTCGCTTCTTGTCGTTCCTGCTTACTGATGTATTTTCTCAATGGCATTACGGATCAATCAATGTTCTACCTGCAAGAGACAGAGAGGTCATGTGGATGGCAACTGCTCGCACTCCACAACATAATGTGCAGTTCAATCCCAGAAAAGTAAAACGAATTTTTTACAAATTCGAAGTCCATCAAACTTAAGAAATCAATCAATGTGGGAAAACTGAAAATATGCATGCAGATTAGAGAGATACTAACCTATCCACTTGTTCCTGCATATTGATGTACTTTCTCAATGCCATTACGGTCAATCAGAAATCAGCCAACCGGAGGAAGGGTCAACGCTCACATGGAGAGAAATCGATATGTCTCTACTCTTTTTCTGAAGACGATCGGTTTCTTCAACATGGTGTCCTTGCCGGCCTGTTGATGATTTACGTTCTTGTCTGATGCAGAAAAGTAACGCGGCGGCCGGAACTTGTGCAGCTTGAAGTTGTCTTAGACTTCACGCCGATCGACCGGCCGGCCGGCCGGCTTCGTGCTTTTACCAAGCGGCACCTCTCGATGTTCGTCTGTTGTCTGCCCCTGGCCTTGCCCCAACACCACGACGCAGCCTAGGGTAGATATTTGCTGACACGAAGGAAACAGATCAAGACCAAGGTCGGCGGCCGGGTGAAAGGCGATGCTAGGAGAAAAGGAGGAGGAGAAGAAGATTTCCGCCGGACGCTGTGACGCCGCTTAATCGATCCGCCGGGCGTGATGATCTCGTCATGAATGTTTTGTCGTGGCATCGATGGCTGCTTCTTAGTGACCGGCGGCGTCGTGTCGGCTTCTTTGATCGCTATGACGCTATTCGCCTCTTCAGATCCTGCTAGACGATCCTTCGCCTCCCGATTTGTGCCACCGTTGCTGCTGAGACATGAAGCCCAAGTAGTCGTCAATTGGAAAGAATTGTCTATTTTGTTTCCTATCATCACGTCCTAGGAGATACGATTAGGTCTCATGTATTGCCGATAGAAGATCAAAAATAGAGTCCTAGTTTCATACGAAGTCCACAGAGTCGGTCTCGTACAAACTGGCCTGCTGGCGCACGAAGTAGAGTTTGTCTTGCGCACGGACGACGTACAAGACGGATCGATACGATGGATTCCGTTGTGCCGACGAGGGATTGGCAATAGTCTATTATCGGTGGCAATCTTTTGTAATTAACGGCAAAACGAAAAGGTGGTGGTAATTTGGTCGTATTATGTGATTTGGTGGGAGGGCAAAACGGTCCAAAACGGACAATGTTGAGTTGTCAAACATTGGGACGATCTGAGCCGTTTGATTGGATATTGAAGGGCTCAGATTTAAAATATTCCAATAAGACAAGTTTGCTCTTTTAATAGTAGTATAGAAGTATAGATTCCGATTCAAAATAAGTGTGACAGTTTTGAACTAACCCCAATTCAAGACTACGATACTTTTCCTCCATTCCAAATTCTAAAATGTTTTATTTATTTTTCTGAAACGCATACACCCAAATTTGTTTCAGTGTGTAGATTCACTCTTTCCCTTCGTATGTAATCCACGTTGACTATCGAAAACATTTTGTAATTCCTAATCGAGGGAGTACTAGGTTTGATAGAAACATATCTTCAACTGTATTCTCTTAAAACCCTAAAAAAAACTATATTATCTTAGAATGATCCTACTTTACTGCCTATGCACAATCGAGTTTTCCTATTCCGGTGTTCCAAAAAATAGGGTGAATCACTCAAATGTTGTATCAATAGAAAATCTCACAAAAAATGAAAAAAATCATATACTTAATGTATGCTGCCCTGGCCCATTGATCATTTTTCAGTGATATGATCACGCCTCTCGCATAACCTGAACCCTTGACTGTGCATTAACGTTTTCATAGAACTATTTGAAAATATATCGTTTTATTTATATTGTTCTATATCATATATATTCTTTTGATCTTAAAATACTGACCCATTGGCCAAAAGTGATCAAATCAATAGTAGTATAATAATATTCCACACATTTCAAGGTGCAACTATTTTTTTTCTTTACAACGACACATAAACTATACACTTATATTAAATCAATATGGGTACAGTAGTATCGTCACATGTTTATATATCAATATGAATGTTGCCTCTCGGAGAATTTATTTTTATCCCTTTGAATGAGACACACATATCGTCAAACTTAGAAATTAATCATTATGAGATGAAGATACAATGACCGCCATGGGTGATGCATTTACATGAACTTTGCACTATATCACTTATATTCCAATCATATTTGCATCATATAAGGGTTATATCACTGTTATATAATGATTTTTGGGAATAAAATATTTATTTCCTATTTTTATGGAATTAACCCTGCGCAGGCAGAAAACCCTATTTTTTCCTTTTAAGTTTCAGGGACCCAAACGACGTCCACATGACCTGGAAAAATACAGGCGTCAATATTTTGGAAGGAGGAAGACTTGGGAGTGAAGGAATCAAGCAAACGAAGGCCGGAAGCCCAAAAGAGGGGGGCCCACGCGGCCTCTGTACCTAGCCACGTGGGGCCTACCATCTTGGGTCTCGACGCTCCGTTGTCGTCGATCTTTCCTCCACCGACATCGTCTTGACCTAAAAACGCCTATAAAAGAAGTCCCACGTCCTTCTCTGGAAGGAGCGCCGCCGAAACACAGAAACACCGAAAGAGAGATCTGGAGCTGCAGATTGGAGGGGGAAAACTCCGGCGGGGCGCTGACGGCGTGGTCTCCATCTTCTCCATCGACATCTCCACCGTCTCCATGATGAAGAGGGAGTAGTCCACCTCTGGACTATGGGTTTGTGGAAGTAACTTATGTATCTCTCCTCTCTTGAGCTTCACTAACTAGTACCGTATGAGCTGCTGAATATGATTACGGTCATCGTTGTAATTCCTATGTGGTGGATCTTTTTATGAGTTAATATATGTTTGAGATTGCAATGTTTGTTTCAGTTATGAATATAGATGCATATTATGTACCCCGTTCTTATCTACTTGTTATGATCAAGCATGTTTATGAGAGCGTGTGAGGGGTGATGTGTGCATTAGTTGGAGTAACGGGGGTGGTGAGTGCAGTAAGTTGACAACTGTAATATCGCGGTCCACTTGGGTGTTTTACCTTACTTTGTTGCCTCACTAGGGATAAACAAAAATACCATGCTACAAAGGTTGTGGCTGATTTGCCACTTCTCCGTGACTAGATCTAGTATGTTCTTATTTTAACTTCATATCATGATACTTAAAGCTATACTCTGAGTTATCTTAATTACTGAGGTGTTATGATTTAGTTCGCATCTTGGTGGAGTATAAGTGAGATTAATAACCAAAAGATCTCTATGTTAGGACGTGATGCCCATATAATTAGTAACTTGTTATCAAACTTTGTGTTGCAATCTCATATGTCAACTCCTATGTTCCATTGTCTACCACTTTATTAAAGAGAGACTGCATTTATGAAACCATGAACTCCGGTCCATTTTTAATCATAAGAAACACCTTTCCAACAACTTTTACCACTTTTCCATTTTCTGCCATTATTAAATCCGAAAATACAAAAACACTTTTTCATCTTGCATTCATCATAAAAACCCAAAAATATCATTCATCATTGTTATCATCAGCCTTGCACATTTATTCACCATCATTGCATATTTATTTCTTGTTTGCATTGCATAATTATCTTGATATCATTATTACACCTTGTGCTTGACAACCACAGGTGAGGTTGAGGACCAAAACATTTAACATTGTTTTGTAGGTGACCAAAAAGAAGGATAAGGAGATAAATCTTTCACTACTGATTCCCCGAGAGTTTGATATTAAACCCTCGAGTCACCCTCGTGGGGAAAACACGTCTTCCACTTACTACACACTCTGCACTTAGAGTCTCAACCTAACCCATTTACTTTTGACGCAGGTAACTACGCACCGGACATCAAGACTGTTTTCTGGAGCCGTAGATCAACCTCTTCAAGGGCCATCAAGACTGTTTTCTGACGCCGTTGCCGGGGAGTCATAGCTGAAAAGATTTATCCAAGGGTGCACTTGTTTCCCTTGCACCAGCTCTGTTTACTGGCACCAGATTCATCAAAACAAAGTCAACTTCATCACCAACTTGAGCTAACACCTAAGCTTGGGGAGGTTGCACCTACGTGAGCATCATCTTATCCATCTTTACCTTCAAAGAAAAATTATTTTTTTGTCATTGTCTTGCATTTGTAATTTGGTTTGCATTTGTGAGACTCATTTTATTTTCAGTTTTGCATAAAAAATTAAAAAATACATAAAAACTTGCTAAAATGGGAGAAAGAACTAAATTGTGTGACTACACAAACACTCCTAATGATCAATTCATCTCTAAAGCTATTGTCACACCTAAGATTACAGCGGATAGTTATAGAGTGAGTTTCGGTTTGTTACACTTGATAATTAGGAAGCAATTTGGCGGTAGAGGATGGGAAGATGGTCTTGAGCATCTTAATAATTTTACCGGCATTTGTATTGTGCAAGACTTTAAGGAACCTGATATTGTGATGGCAAAATTATTCCCCTTCTCGCTAAAAGGAGAGGCAAAAGAGTGGATATACTCATTACCCCTCGTTGAAATTAAAACTTGGAGAGAACTAGAAAAGGCTTTCCTTAGGAAATATTATCCCCTTTTGAAAATTTGGCAACATAAAAACAAACTGGTCAATTCTATGCATGTTGAGAAAAAAGCTAGAAGAGGGGAAGTACTTCCTGCTAGGCAACAAGTTTGGGTTAAAAAGAAAAGAAAGTTGAGGAAGTTAAAATGCTTAGTGAAGTCAAGGATCCTTTGCTTGACTTAGAAAATTGTAGCTTGCATGAATTAATCTCTATCTTACAAAAGTTTGCAAGTGATCCTTCCATCAACACTAATCAAGCTGGGTTTGGTTCCTATATTGCTAATCATGTCTTGAAAGAGAAAATTGCTAGGTACAACCAAGAGGCCATGATACCACCTAAGCTTGGGGATATATGGATTCCCAAGGTACTAGTAACTATTGGTAAAGAGACACACCATGCCATACTTGATCTAGGATCTAGTGTCTCTGTCTTGTCTAAAGAACTATATGAAGTACTTGAATTGAAAAATCTTGAAAAATGCTCTATTGAACTTGCACTTGCTGATGATTCCATTAAACATGCTTTAGGGAAAGTAAGTGATGTTATGGTAGAGTTACATATGACTTTTGTGCCTGTGGATTTTCTAATCATGGACATGGGGAATAAAACCTCTAGTCCTATTATTCTTGGAAGACCTTTTCTTCGTACTACAGGTGCCATTATTGATTCAAAAGAGGGGAACGTGAAGTTTCAGTTTCCACACAAGAAGTGCATGGAACACTTCCCAAGAAAGAGGGGAACATCAAAGTTCAAGCTCCCTCATGAGCTTCATTTTCAATAAACAACAAGTAAGAAGCCTAGCTATATGGCTATAAAGAAAGCGCTTTGCGGGAGGCAACCCGGTTATTTTTATGTGTGATTTTCTTTGTGTCCTCTTGCTGTATCAAGAGAGTTTGTTTTTAGTTTAGTTTCTGGAATTTTGAATAAAGTGCCAAGTTTTACCCATTTTGGTTTGAAAAGTTGCTTATAGCGTTCGGAGATTTTATTCCTGCACGAATCTGTGCACGGTATGATTTTTAATTCTTATTATGTAACTCCGAATGAGCTCATATTTGAACTGTAGTTGCAACTTTTCATCCTCTGTATGCATGAATTTTGCGGAATTTTTCGGCAAAGTTTGGTAGGGTAGAAAAATACGTTTTGCTGCTGCTGTTTTTCTGGACAGATTCTGTCCCATTTTGTTTATGCATGTTTTGAACTTTTAACTTGAATCTTTTTGATTCAATTGAGTTTATGAGTAGGCATACAACATTATATACTTTCTGGACATTCATATGATGTTTTGTTTAAGGATTATATGCAGCAAGAAACCTATTTGTTTATCACTACTAATGCACCCCACAGAAAAGAAAATGGGAGAAACGGTGTTTTGAAGTTTTTTCACAGGGATTGGAGGAGATGCACCAAGAGCTATCCAAGGATGGTGAAGACCATAAGCTTGGGGATGTGAAGACAACCCCACTGGACCTACACACTCTCGGTTTGCACACGTCTAACTTCTGTTTTTCGATCGAAACACTTTATCGCATAAACTTGGAGCGTCTTTTTGTTTGTTTTTTTGTTTGATTGTTATTTTGTGAGACCACCACACTATCATTTATATATGAAAGAGCTACTGGAAATATGGGTTGAAATATGTTGGATGCTTTTATGTATTGGGAAAAGGGATGTTTGAGTTGATTTTTAATGATACATATAGTTGCATGATTCATGAGCTTGTTTATGAGTAATAATTTGCAAATGCTTTATCAAGAGCTATCACTTATTCATGTTTTGATGCTGAAAGTTATTTTACTTTGTTTAACATGGATTAGTTAGTTCTATGGACACTCATGCATGCATCTAGATGGTCAACTTTCTCCCTCTTGCTAGCCCAAAAATTCCAACAAGTAAAAACTTGTTTCCAACACCTTCAACCAAAGTTATTCCAGTGAGTCCACCATATCTACCTATTGGCTTTATGCTATTCCGAGTATGTATATCATGTTATTTGTGTTATCTATACCTCTGAATGAAAATGTTTATGTTATTGATTGTCATGGGAAAAGTTGGTTATATAGCTCTCACGAACTTGATGCACACTTTATTTTTATTGCATAAATAAAACATGACCCATTGTGATTAAGATTATGATCTTAGTGGCTTGATAAATGTCCGAGGTTGGGAGTTAGCCCATATGTGCTGTCACATGCAAAGCTTTCAACATGCTCCTTCATCTCATTTAGTTGATATCATGTACTTTTGTTTATGGATGCCTATCATGGTGAAATGAATGTGGAAATGAAGTAGTTTAAATGAGTTTGTATAAATGGTTAGAGAGACGCCTGGGCCGCTAATCTAAGCCATGCATCATTCATGGTGGAAATTTACTTACATGCTATGGTGAACCGTCTGTGATACACCTTATAATAAAAAGCTATTCCAATGGTAAATAAAAAGGGTGTTGAGGTTGTTCATCTTGTTTGTTTGTCTTGTCATTTTGATATGGGCTTGTTCCATATCCTGGGACAAGAGGTACCCCAGTTGACGCTCTTGATGATACTATTATTACTTACAATGATATATAACTTGAACTTGCTTTGTTTCCAAGTTGAGTAACTCATGGTGTAGGTACTTGTATTCAAGGGGCATGAGACATCCAACCTTTACTTTGTCAAGCACACTACTCATATTTGCTTTCACATTAAACTTTAATCATTCAAGATGCTATGATAGGGGTAATGAGAGCTTGACACCAAGGATTCCACATTGCAATCATTAACTTAAGTAGAAAGTTTGGAAGTTAGATGAAACTTATGCATGCTTTACCTCTACTCACATATATATCTTTCCAAAGTGTCCACCTTTTATATTCAGATTTTCATCTACACTCTATGACCAATGTAGGATGTTCTACTTATCATTATGCATACATGTGTCCATATTACTATCTTCTATGTTACACTTTGTGAACTATCATTGAACATCCTTGCATTGAATACTTGATATCACTTCATAAACTATTTGCATATTGCTACTCCTTTGAAGAATGAATCATTTGACTCTATGTAGCAGTAGCAATCATCTTTGATATCCATTGTTAGTGTTATATTGCAAAGTCCATGTTAGTTTTATCACCTTCATACTCGAGGACGAGTATTGGTTAAGCTTGGGGATGTTGATGCATGTAAAATGCATACATGAACTTTGCACTATATCACTTATATTCCAATCATATTTGCATCATATAAGGGTTATATCACTGTTATATAATGATTTTTGAGAATAAAATATTTATTTCCTATTTTTATGGAACTAGTTGCTTTACACGTGCAACGCACGTGTTCACAATATATATGGAACAATTTACAAATAGAAAAGAACATATTAGGGTCTACATGTATAGGTGATATGTACGTGCAACGCACGTCTTCACGATTAAATGGATAATTCACAAGTAGAAGAAAATATATTCAAAGACAATGATACGTATGTACGTGAGTTGATATTCGTACAATTCACAAATAGGAAAAATATATTGCAAAGACAAACTTGTATAAATACTTATATAAACATCATGGAGCATATGTAAACATCTCTTTGTGTGACCTCAACGCTCCATAAGGGTCACCAATGCGGTGAACCTAAATTATTAGCAACACTGTCATCTTGTGAAGCCGCAAACAAACCTGAAACATGGTGGCAACATTGCCATCTTCAAATTGCTAGATGGTTGAAGTGCGGAGTATAATGGGCCCGCCTTAAATTTTCCTGTCAAGACAAACCCCTCTATGGTTGTTGCTGCTGAAAGTCCATACTGCTTGGAGCATAGCAATTTTTTCACAAAATTCAACACATACGTATGTAGCTTGTAACATTCTGACCAGCAAAATTAAGTACAATAAGTTGCAACCTGTACTATGAAGCTCATCGGTAATTCAGTTGATTTATATGTACCTTGTTTTTGACATGATTCCACAAGTGTAGACTGTTCCATTTGTTGTCTAATTATTGCCACAATGCTCCTAGTTTACAAACCTTTCTTCACTTTTTTCTCGAGCAAAAAACTTCCTCACACAGTTCGATCAAATTTGGTAGCCTGAATAGATTCAGTGCAATATTGAGAAGAAGCAGGCAGCTCCGATGGGCAGCCATCGCGCACGACGTCGGAACCTGCAGCCCGACGTCACCACACTGTTCAAAGGACGATCTTTTTGCGCTTGCGTTGTGCTTGTGACGGCGCCTCGCGTCCAAGTCGCATCCGAAAAGGAGCTCAAGGCCTGCGTGCTGGTGGCCTGGTGCTCATCCAGCAAGTCGAGCGTGTGCCGTGTGATCATGGTGGAGCAGAAGCTGAGGGAGGCCATCCTATAGGACATGTACGACTGTACGAGCTCTTCATTCTCGTGCTCCAAGCCTCCAACTCGTCAAACACCTTCTGTGTGATCCGAAAACTCAATGGTCGGCTACATCATCCCGTCCTCGCCACGACCGCAAATCCGTAGCGTCTCGAGCAACCCGAGATGGACACACCACACGATCATCGTGTTCCACGCGACGACAATCCCGATGTTCGACCGAGAAGCTCCGTCGTGGCCACAGCCACTTCTAAGCGCATGGCCGGCAAGCAGCTCACGCGGCTTGCCGCTGGAGCCAGCTGGTAGTGCGCCAGGGAGGAAAGGTTTGAACGGAGCACGCTCACCACGGCGCCGAGGACAACGATTGCATGCTCTCTTCGTCCGCCACAGTACCGCAGAGCTCCTCGTCATCAACTCCGCGGACATGCAACTCGGCTCTGCGATGTCCTCCCCACACTACAGGGAGCAGCAGCTAGGCATCAGACCAACGCGGCCGGCGGGGATGGATTCCGGCCAGTTGCGCGTCGCGCGCGGTTGTCGGGCAGCACCGATCGGGCGGGGATGGAGGGTGGCCGGAGGCGGGACGGTGTGTCTTGCTGGTTGTGCGCCCGCAGCATTGTCTTAATCTGTTTTCTTAATATCTATTAGGCGATGGCAATCCCTGTAATTTTCAAAGGATGAAGAGGTGTGTTGAGCTGTCAAACATTGGAGCGACCGGAACGTTGATCAGATATTGAACGGACTAAATTTAATGTATCAACACAAGTTTGCTCTTTTAATAGTAGTATAGATTAACCCTGCGCGGGCAGAAAAACCTATTTTTTCCTTTTAAGTTCCAGGGACCCAACGACGTCCAAATGAACTGAAACGGCGTGATGTGTGCATTAGTTGGAGTAACGGGGGGTGGTGAGTGCGGTAAGTTGACAACTGTAATATCGTGATCCACTTGGGTGTTTTACCTTACTTTGTTGCCTCACTAAGAATAAACAAAAATACCATGCTACAAGGGTTGTGGGTGACTTGCCACTTCTCCGTGAATAGATCTAGCATGTTCTTATTTTAACTTCATGTCATGATACTTAAAGCTATACTCTGAGTTATCTTAATTATTGAGATGTTATGATTTGGTTCGCATCTTGGTGGAGTATAAGTGAGATTAATAACCAACAGATCTCTATGTTAGGACGTGATGCCCATATAATTAGTAACTTGTTATCAAACTTTGTGTTGCAATCTCATATGTCAACTCATATGTTCCATTGTCTACCACTTTATTAAAGAGAGAGTGCATTTGTTAAACCATGAACCCCGGTCCATTTTTAATCATAAGAAACACCTTTCCAACAACTTTTACCACTTTTCCATTTTCTGCCATTATTAAATCCGAAAATACAAAAACACTTTTTCATCTTGCATTCATCATAAAAACCCAAAAATATCATTCATCATTGTTATCATCAGCCTTGCACATTTATTCACCACCATTGCATATTTATTTCTTGTTTGCATTGCATAATTATCTTGATATCATTATTACACCTTGTGCTTGATAACCACAGGTGAGGTTGAGGACCAAAACATTTAACATTGTTTTGTAGGTGGCCAAAAAGAAGGATAAGGAGATAAATCTTTCACTACTGATTCCCCGAGAGTTTGATATTAAACCCTCGAGTCACCCCTCGTGGGGAAAACATGTATTCCACTTACTACACACTCTGCACTTGGAGTCTCAACCTAACCCATTTACTTTTGACGCAGGTAACTACGCACCGGACATCAAGACTGTTTTCTGGAGCCGTAGATCAAACTCTTCAAGGGCCATCAATGGGCCACTATTGTTTTGATGAGGAACATCATGGTCCATTGCATCGAGAATGGACGGGGAACTATCAACCAACTGTTGTTGGATCCATGAGAAACTATCACTTTTTTCACCACAAAAAGTGAGCACACAATACAGTACTTTCTCACAGAGCTGATCCAATGAAAATTTGGGTGTGCGACGAATGAAAATAAGTATAATTTCTACTAAACTTTTATATCTTTTGATATTCACTTAGCTTGTACAATTTCATAAGAATAACATTATGTTTGTTCACATAGTTTAATCACATAAGTAAAATATAACTACTAAATATTAGGTTTTTTGTAATGAATATTTATTACAAAAGATCGTTTTATATACTTTTTTCTACAATGCATAATCTATATGATTTATTGTTATTTATGGTAGAGATCTGTAACTGATATGATCTAACAAATATTTTAATAGCGAATTGTAGGGTATGGTTATGTATGCATATCTATAGAAACTTGTAGAAATATAAACATAAACAATGACAGTACTTTTTCATGGTTCAATTTTTTGTAGCAAGTTTAAGTTAAGAAAAAGTGTGCATGTTCTAGACTTGGTATCGAAAGATTGGTTAGGGTAATCACCAATAAAAATAAATAGTTTGTATTCTAATATGTTTGCATATGTGGAATTTATTATTTGATGACATGTTCGTATGCAACCTTCTTATCATAATCTGGACCCAAGTCACCTGTAAGATTATTAAATAAAAATGTGTTGCAAGAAATTAAACATTCAAAACTAGCTATGTAGATTTACAAAACCTACAAGAGTTCTATCAGAGAGAGAGAGAGAGAGAGAGTATAACATGCTAATTTGTGTTGCTGGTCACAATGGTTTATTCTTACATCCGAAGAGACCTATTGAATGTAATTGTTTCAACAAACTAATCACGTTAACTAAAATTAGGTTAGTATACTCACTTTATCCCCAAATATAACACGAACATGATTTTTCACCATCAATAATATATGTCTTTGACCACTACTAATATGAAATGTATGGATTGAGCGTGTAGAAATTACATCTTGCGTTTTGTGAGATACTTTTATATGTATTTATACTATTTTTACATAAATATCATACGTGAAATCATAGTTAACGTTGTGCAGTGTTGACCGAAAAAACATCCATGCTTTAAATTTTTACAACGATTATTAATTAGTGTCATGGTGCGTGATAGCATATTTATTACTATATAGTTCCATTTTGGTCATTTCTCTTCTCGCCCCCTGGTGGTCGCTCTTTTTACCTGGCCTATGGGTCAGCCCCGCTTTCCCACTATAAATTGTAAACTTATGTCCATTGGTCCACTTGGAGATAGGAGAAGCTAATAACAAATCAACAATGCAAGGTGATGTGGAACTCGGTTCTTGTTTATGTCGAACTGCTTATAATAAATATGCACGTTTTTCTTTTCTTTTCTTTTCTGAACATGCAGAAGGTCGGCGTGTCCATTTACTTAAATCAAATGAAGCTTGCTAGTCATACTGGTAGGTACAGACGCATCTGTTGGCTGACACCTGTCCCCCGCGGTCAAAGGAGCCTAGTTTGAAGACTCGTGTCAGAGATTATAGCATAAAAAAGCAAGAAGCCCAGGTCGGCCCACGTGCAAAACCTATCTTCTCGTGACCTCCGCATCACGCCCTCTCTCTCCTGTACATATCCTCTCTCCCCCCACACGGCGCCTCCCCTCCTCTCCCGCTGTCCTGCGGTCGTGACAGCGATGAGTGGCGCGCACGCTGCAGCGGTACTCGTCGTTGCGGAGCTCGACGAGGCCGCGGAGGTTGGAGGGGCCGGGCGAGCTGCCGCACTATACCCAGGGATTATCTCCTCGCCAAAGCCGCGAAGGGCACGCAGGCGAGCGGGCAAAGAGTCTGCGCGTCGCCGGATTCCCGGCGAGAAGAAAAAGGGGGCGGCTGCCAACTTGCCGATGGCCGCGCTACGGCCTGCTTGTCCCGGCCACGGCCACGGCGAGCACCACATCGACGCCGTCCAACCCGTTCACGCAGTTGGTCGTCCCCGTCTTCCCCGGGTTCATCGCCTCCTCACCGTTGCTCGCGTACTGCTGGATTGATTCCGATCTAGTTTTGGTCTTCGTTCGATTTTTTTATCACCGTCGGCAATTGGCAAATCTCCAACCTCCTCCTTGTTATGGCAGGGATTGCTCCGAATCAGGACAACCGCCGGGACTTTTTTATAATGTGATTTGTTGTGATTTTGGGTTATTGCTTCCCTTTTAATCCGTTGATTGAGGTGCTGCTTCTAGAAAACAAATATTGCACGGATGTATAGAGATGGTTCACGCGGCGACCGGCTTCAGGGGGCGGTGGATGGCCGTCGCTGCTCCGCTGGGAGCGAGGGTTGACCTTGAGGTGGTGTCCTGGAGGAGGTCAGAGGTCCAGACGCGCGCGAGGAAGATCGAGATGAGGAGGGCCACCGGCGACAGCCCCTAGCGAGCTCGACCACGAGGGGGGAATTGATGATAACCCCCCCAAGTTGGGGGGGCTTCTATCATATGCCCCCCTTGTGTCACTGATTTGTGGGCCCCGACCCCACATGTCAGTGACACATAGGGGTACCCCCCTCAACTGGGGGGGTTATCATCAATTTTCCTGACCACGAGATTCATCGGCGCACGGCCGCCGCCTGCGTCCTCCGAGTCTCCGACTCGGCGACTCGACGGTGGAGTTGGCGTTGGTCGTCGTTGTCACAAAGAGTCGCACGGAGCAGCTGATTGCTATTGGAAGACACATTTTCCCAATCGAGAACAAGGATGCTACAGAGAGGAGCTCTGCGGCGGCCCCCCAGCTGGACCTGGTGCAGGCGACCGGCGGCGCGGCGGCGGCGCCATCGGGGCAAGGGGCGGCGGCGGACTCGCGCGTGGAGACGAGACCTGGCGGTCTGCCCTCGTTGTTGGGCCCCGGGCTGGCCCAAGCTGCTAACCCTAGGCCCGATAGGGGTATCCTGGGCCCAAGGCCCATGCTGGCCTGGCGGAGCCAGGATTTTAGGGTGGGCCGCACTGCTGGACCGGAAAAGGAGAGGCCAGATGGGCCGAATGCGGCCTGGCTGTGGATTCACCGGGGAGATTTCGATCTCTCCCGCGCCAGCCCAGCCTCGGCCCAGCAGGTCGCGAAATTAGGGCACTCTGCTCGTCGTATCCGCCTCGTTCAACCGCCGCCACCCCTCACTGGCTCCTTCGCAGACGCAGTCATGAAGCGACGCCGGAGCCCGTCCCCGCGCCGACACGCCGCCCGTTCGCCCCCTCCTGCTCGCGGGCGATCCCCTCCGCCGACACGCGCGCGCTCCCCTCTGCCGGCCCGTGCTTCCTCCCCTCCCCGCGCTCGTGCCTCCCCGCAACCTCGCGCCCAGGCCGTGGCGTACCGTCCGCCGCCTCGGAGGTCGCCCCCGCGCCGCTCCCCGGACGGCCGTGCCCGTGAGGGACGCGGTGCCCCTGCTGCCCGTAGCCCTCTTAGGCAACGGTCTCCGGCCCGCCGTGCTACCTCGCCGGTGGGACTCCGCAGGGAATCGGCGCTGCGGGAGGAGCTGCTCCAGCGGCCGCGTGATGGGAGCCGTGCCCAGGCCATGGAGGGGTCGTGGAGGGCTGACAGGGGCCGCTCCCCTCCTCGCCGGGAGCCAGCCATCCCCCCAAAGCCCGGTTCGGCTCAAGGTGCAAAGAAGAAGAAATCCAAGAAGAAGAAGAAGAAGCACCCGGCTGCCTCGACCTCGGGAGCTGTTCTGCCCGGCCCCGGTGCCCCGGCAGCGGCACCCGGGGGACGTCCTAGGTCGGCTGTCCTCGAGCACTACGGACATGGCGTTGACGCCGGCTTCTACTACGTGGACACCGGAGGGATCAAGTTGGCGGCTCCGGCACATTTGGCCGTGGTGACCGTGCTTCCCGAGCAGGTCTTGGATCCTTCGGTGGTGATATCAGCTGAGACCATCCGCTCCGAGCTTGCGGGCTTGGAGAGTGCGTGGTCTTGGGTGGTGAGGGAGATTTCCCCGACTGAGTTTGTGGTGGCGTTCCCCACTGCTCAGCTTCTCACCCACCTGTCCTGGAGTCCGACCATCACTCTCCCGATCCACAGCATTCGCGTCTCCATCAGGCCCTCCGACACCGACCCGGACGCGCCACCACCTCTTGCCGAGGCTTGGATCCGGATTCACGGGATCCCGTCTGAGCTGCGGAAGGAGGTGGGCTTCGTGGCTCTCATCTCTCAGGCCGTTGGTCGCTTTGAGGAGGTGGACGAGAGTACTCTGCCAGGGGATGGCCCCGTGCGGATCCGGGTCAAGGCACCGGACCCCGCCAAGCTCAACATCCCCTTGCCCACCTTCTACTTCGACGGGGTGGGCAGGACCTTGGTAGTGGAGCTGGAGTCTGAGGTGGACCGGCCGAGGTCCACTTCCCCTCTGGCCTCTCACTCGCCGTCTCCGCGCCGCAGCCCTTCCTCCAGCGGGGAGGGAGGCTCCTCTGAGGACGACCCGTCTGACGGTGACGGTCCCCACTCCACGGACGCTCGCCCCCCCCCCCCAGCGACTTCAGCTCCGCCTTCTTCAGCGCCACCGCCCGCAGGTTCTCAGGTTCAGGCATCTCTTGCAGGTTCTCAGGTTCAGGCATCTTCGCCTGTTCTGTCCGACGTCCGCCAGGCTCCTTCACTGTCTTTTGGATTCCCGCTCTCACAGTATGGTTCCAACCTGTGTGAGGGGCCGGGATCCTTGGACATCTCCGGCCTCGTCTCGTCTGCCTTGGGGCTTCAGCCCTCCCCCCAGGCGGAGGTGGAGGAGTCCGACGGCGCGCCGAGTGTGGGGATGGAGGTCATGGCCCCTGACACTCCGCGCTCCCCGGGCGCGGTCTGGTACACCCGCTCCCCGGGCACCCCGGCAGCTCCGGCCCTGGAGCCGGTCACGGTCATCCCCGACACTCCTGTGACTGGCACCAGGAGGCGCCCCAGGCGTCATCGATCTTCCCCTCCCGCCCCGGGCTCTCGTCGCCACAGCGCGCGACTGGCGAGGGCTAGGACTGGAGGCGAGGCGGTGGAGCCTACTGTTGCGATGGTGGCGTCTCGTCGTCGCGAGGCACTTGACTCTGGGATTGGTACGTCTCGCCCTACGCCTACCCCTACTCCTCCCCCTTCCTCTCCTCCCTCTGGTTCCCGCTTCTCGGTTCTCGACTCTGTTCCGCTAGACCATCTTGCTCAAGTTGCAGGGGACTGTGACATTGTTTTCCGTGGAGAGAGAGGGCCTCGCCTTGAGCAGATTGCGGCCATCAAGGCTAAGGAGGTCTATGAGGGGGCCCTAGCGGCAGCTCGTGCTCAGTCGGAGCATGAGCGGCAGGGGCCCCCGGCTCCCGCTGGACCTGTGCAGGAGGCACAAGGGTCCGCCAGTGGAGCCCCTCCTAGGCCTGATGCTGCCCCAATCGCTGTGCCTACTTCCCAGCCTGGGAAGAGGCGTGGGAGGCCCCCGAAGTCAACGTCCCGGCCCTCGACCTCTAGTAGGGCCCAATCGGTCCCCCTAAGGGGACCAACCCCGACACTGTTTCTCAATGAATGTCCTCACATTCATCTGGAACATGAGGGGGTTTGGGCAGGAGGGCCGCCGCCGCCAGTTGATCAACTACCTTAGAGAAGAAGATGCGGACATCGTGGGTTTACAAGAGACGATTCGACAGGATTTCTCCGTTTCAGAGCTAGAGAGCCTTAGTCGCCACAAGTTCTCGTGGCATTGGCTCCCGGCGACGGGACACTCAGGGGGCATCCTCCTTGGTGCCAAGGAGGATACTTTTGAGATAGAGGATATGGACCGCGGGGAGTTCTTTGTGAGCATGTTGCTCACTCATAGACGATCGCACCTCCGCTGGGAGGTGATTATTGTCTATGGCCCCGCGGATCACCGGAGGTCTGCTGAGTTCTTAGCTGAGCTCAGGTCAAAGGTGGAGCGATGCCTTACCCCTGTAGTGGTGGCAGGAGATTTTAATCTCATTCGCTCACCTGATGACAAGAGCTCAGATAATGTGGACCTCCCTAGGATGCGTATGTTCAACGACTGGATTGCTGACTTGGCTCTGAGGGAGATCACTCGAGTTGGGGCACGTTATACGTGGTCCAACAACCAGGCCGTCCCGATCCGGAGTGTGCTTGACCGGGTTTTAGTGTCAGTGGAATGGGAAGTTGCCTTTCCTTTGTGCTCGCTTCGTGCGATTACTAGGATTGGCTCAGACCATTCCCCCCTTCTCCTCTCGTCTGGAGGAGGGGCCCCACCGAGGTCGAACCGCTTCCACTTTGAGGAGTTCTGGCTTGGTCAGCCGGGATTTGTGGAAGCGGTTCGCCAAAAGTGGGACTTGGCGGTCGCGTCTCCCCCCCGCGCCTATAATGCGGTTGACATTTGGCACCACTGTGCTAAGGTCGTGCGCCAATTTATGCGGGGGTGGGGCGCGAATTTAGGTGCAGAGGTGCGTAAGAATAAGGCGGACATCCTCGCCCAGATTCAGACGCTTGATACGGCGGCTGACTCGACAGGCTTGTCCGCGGATGGATGGTTAGAGCGGTATGCTTTGGAGAACTCCTTGATGGAGATCTACAAAGGCGAGGAGATATTCTGGCGTCAGCGTAGTCGCCAGAATTGGATCCTTCGTGGAGATGCTAATACAGCATACTTCCATGCCATTGCTAATGGCCGCCGTCGTAGGTGCTCGATCCCCTGCTTGTGGGCGGATGGCCTCCTATTAGAGGAGGCCCAGGACCTTTCCGATCATATATACTCCTTCTATAAGGAGTTATTTTCGGAGGGCCCCCGCACGGGAGTGGCTTTGGCCACGCACTTCTGGCCCTTAGGGGCCTTAGTCTCGGATGACGAGAATAGGGAGCTTACTCTCCCATTCAGTCTCGAGGAGGTGCGCCGGGCCCTTAGGGGGATGAAAACCAGTTCGGCCCCAGGGCCGGATGGTCTCCCTGTATCCTTCTTCCAGAAGTTCTGGGAGTATATTGAGGCGGTGATCATGTCATTGTTCCAGGAGTTCTACTCTGGGACATTGGTGATGTCCCGCCTTAATTTTGGGGTGATTACCCTAATTCCCAAAGTTGTAGGGGCCACGGATGTTCGTCAGTTTAGGCCGATCACGGTGATCAATGTCATCATGCGTCTGCTCTCCAAAGTGTGTGCAACACGCTTGGCGCCAGTTGTGGAGCGCCTGGCTCACCCACACCAGTTCGCCTTTATCAAGGGACGATTTATCCATGATGGGATTCTGGCTCTTCATGAGGTAGTTCATGAAGTCAAGACGAGACACCTTAAAGGTGTCTTTCTTAAGCTAGATTTCCAGAAGGCATATGATCGTTTGGACTGGGCCTTTCTACGCCAAGTCCTCGAGCGTCGTGGGTTTGACGGGCGCTACATATCGTGGATTATGCAGATTGTCATGTCTGGGAGCACGGCCATAAACATTAATGGAGACATTGGCCCTTACTTTAGGTCTTCGCGTGGGGTGAGGCAAGGGGACCCAATTTCCCCCCTTCTTTTTGACCTCGCCGGTGACGCCCTAGCGGCTATCTTGGATAAAGCCAAGACGGCCGGCCACATCTCTGGTGTGGTAGGGCACCTTATTCCTGGAGGTGGGATCACCCACCTCCAATATGCGGACGATACCATGATCATGGTGGAGGGTCGGAGCTTGACATTATTAATCTCAAGTTTCTTCTTCTCTGCTTTGAGGCCATGTCGGGCCTCAAGATTAACTTCGACAAGAGCGAAGTCATGATCATGGGATACTCCCATGATGAGCGACAGCGGATAGCGGACAAACTAAACTGCAGATTGTCTACCTTCCCTGTTACTTACTTGGGGACGCCCATTAGTGATTCTAGGATCCTCATTAAGGACCTAGAACCGGTCACCCAGCGTGTCAAAGCCAAGGCGGAGCCTTGGCAAGGGCGGTTCACCTCTAAGGCGAGCAAGACTGTCTTGATTGACGCTTGTCTCTCTAGTCTACCGATGTTCCTGATGGGAGTTTATATACTCCCAGAAGGCACGCACGCCTCATTTGACAGGGATCTCTCACGCTTTTTCTGGCAGGCGGCCAATGGGCGTCAGAAGTATCACATGGTCAAATGGGCGGATGCGTGCACCCCCAAAGACATGGGGGGCATTGGTATCATTGCCTCCCGTAAGATGAACGTTGCGCTCATGCTACGATGGGTTTGGCGGATACTTAGAGAGGAGGGGGGACTATGGCTGCAGCTAATCAAAGCGAAATATCTGCAGGGTCGCCCCCTTTTTTCCTGTGACCGCCAAGATGGATCCCAATTTTGGCGATCTATCCAATCCATCAAGCATGAGATTAGGAAGGGTCTTCGCTTCTCCATTGGTAATGGAGAGGACACCCTCTTTTGGCTGGACCCGTGGCTCGATGGGAGCCCGCTACAGCATAGGTTTCCCGCGCTTTTTGCTATCTGCGCTGACCCGATGCAGTTTGTGGCTTCGGCAATATCCAATGGGGCTTGGAACATCTCGTTCCGACGAACATTTGGTATTGCCGAGGCTGCGGCTTGGACGGAATTACGGAGTCTACTTCCTGAGTCGCTGCCAGGCGGCCGTGACCTCGTGTCATGGCACCTGACACCGTCTGGGACGTTCTCTGTAAATTCGGCGTATCGGAGTCTTTTTAGTTCCCCAATTAGAGCCTGGACCTCTCCTCTCTGGAAGGCCCCCATACCGTTAAAAATCAAAATCTTCGTGTGGCAGCTTCTTAGGGACCGCCTCCCCTCAGGGGTGGAGGTTCGCAAGCGACAGGGGCCGGGTGATGGGCTTTGCCCAATGTGTGGGATCCCTGAGACGGGAACCCATATCCTTTTCACCTGCCCCGCAGCCAGGTTTCTATGGAACTTCGCCCACGAGGCGCTGGGGCCTGCTTGGCAGGCCTCAGACCTTGGCGAGTTCCTAGAAATCAGGGCGAACCGTACCGGGGAGAGGCGGCGCCTCTTCTGGTTGGTGTTTGCCGCGTTGATGTGGACCCTGTGGACAATTCGTAATAAGATGGTGATCGAGCGGATCTTTCTCCGACGGCTTCTGACTCGATGTTTAAACTTCTGGCTTTCTTGCAGCAGTGGCATCCGTTGTCTAGGCAGCGGGACAGGGGGCAGCTGGACGACATGATCACTAGACTTGTGGAGACCGCTCGGCGCATCTCTTCGTCTTCCAGCTAGCGCCGGAGGGTTTTAGTTTTTTGTTCACTCTCTTCTGTCTATCTTGATGTATCTCTCACACCGCCCCCCACCCCCACCCCACCCCACCTCCCCCCCCCCCCACTTCTTTCTTGCTTATTTGTGTGGGCTTACTTGTGCTGCGCCCCCAGCAAGCGGCCTTTTCCGCTCTTATGTTTGTAACTGTAACTGTGTTTGAACTTGCTTGGCATGTTGCTTTATTTATAAAGTGGGGCGAAAGCCTGTTTCGAGAACAAGGATGCACTATGCAGCCACGGATGAGCATGATTTTTCATGTTCGTCAGACGAGAAGAGAGATGTGCAAGTGACATGCTTCAGCCAAACAAAAAATGACACGTTGCATGGTAGCAGCGCATGAAAAGGCATCTGACAGCAAAAAGCTGAGTACGGGTGGCGCTTTGCACGTTACGAGACGCACGACACCCGCTAACTAAATCACTCCCGCCAGAAATTAGCATGCACGGAACCAACAATCGTCAGTCTCTTAACCAACCAGCACGTGCTGCGGTCAACGACCTTCTGACGGGCTCAACCCCGAAGCACAGATCCTAAAGCGAATCCGACGGCATAGACACCGTGCGCATGTACCACTATGACTAGCAAAACGCCACTAGAAAAGTTTGATAAGTACAAAACACCACCTATGCCGCAAGAGGTTGCATGGTTTCAAATTTGAAAATGCATGATTTTTAAACACGACGTCCAATCGACTATTTTTTATAAGCTTTATGGTTTTCCATGAAAAAACAAGCAAAAAACTGGATACATTTTGATAATTAGGGGCACAATCGAGTGGTTTGCGTTTTCTTACTTAAACTTTTTATTAGTCGAAGGTACAAGAGTTGCATTTTTGTACCTTATCTTATTTATTCGGAGAGAAATTTAAAATCGATTGAAAGTTCACTTTCATATTTAAAAAGTGAACAACCGAGTAGTCAAACTTTTATGAGCACCCATTGGTTTGGTGACAACTGGCACGCGCGCTACTCAGTTCATTCATCCAAGATTGAACCTTATGGAATCTGTAACAAAAATATTTACATCTTATTACGACCAAGTATCCAATGAAAGCTATATATACTACTTATTTTATTATTTACGCATCTATGCTGATGCGCATGCTCTCGTTCGATGCATGTGCCCGAGGTATCCTAGCCTACATATGGAGCAGCACGACACACGCTTGCATGGTCGCGTGTCAACATTGTGACGGGGCGAACGACATGGTCTCGGCCTCCAGATCGTAGAGCACCCGCATGTCCTGCTGCACGAAGTTGCCGATGGTGGAGCCCGAGTCACCGGAGTCGGCCAGGAGGAGGCACAAGCTCCCCCTCCTCTGGTCGTCCAGGATGTAATTCCGGCGCGGCAGGTCGAGGTCCGTGCCCTCGAAGTGGAACACCATCCTCGGCACCGGCACCGCCGACGCGGGCCTCCCCATCGGCGCCGTCGCGAAGCACACGCCATCGTCCGGGCCGCTGCTGTTCGTGAACGGCAGTCTCAGCTGCGCGCGGAACGCCCTCACAACCTCGGCCAGCACCGCCGCCGGGAACAGCGTGAGCGCCGTGCCGGAGTCCACGATGACCCCGCCGGACCCGTCGGTCTGTAGCGCGAACGCCGACAGCGGTATCCGTAGCCGTCTCGCGCCTACTGTCACGCCGGTGAACGGGACGTAGTAGAAGGTCGGGTTCTGGCGGCTCTGCAGGAGCCTCGTGGTCTGGACTGGTCCGGTGGCGTCGTCGTAGACGCCGGCGGCGAGAGAGCCGAACAGAAGGGTGCTCTTCCTGGCGCTGGTGTAGGGCGTGAGGCAGTAGGAGAAGCGTCGGATGGACATCTGGGATACGAGCGAAAGCGGGTTCCGGCCGAAGCCCACGATGCCGGAGCAGTTGTTCAGGCTGCCGATGTTCATGTTGCCGCAGCCGAACCCGAGCGGGGCGCTCACCCTCTCCCCGGACGACGACGTGAAGGTGAACCGTTCCATGGCGTAGACCCCCAGCGTGGTCGTACCGTCGCCGTAGTTGTAGCGGTAGGTGCAGGTGTCGGGCCTCTGGCAGGCGTGGTGCAGGATCTCGCCGCAGAGCTGGCCAGAGCACCGCATGGGCTCGTACGACGACGACGCGCCCGGCGCGAACAGCGGGTCCGGCTGCGGGAGGCAGCTCGCGCACGGCGCGCACTGCGTCCAGATGAGGTCGCTGCCGGTGTCCAGCAGCGCCGAGACGGGCTGCGGCGGCGTGCCGATGGCGAGGTCGACGAGGTACTCCAGGTCACCGGACGGGCGAACGGCAACGCCAGGCTGCTGCTGCTCCTCCTCGCTCTTGCCGGGGTGGCGTCCGTTGTTACGGCTCCTCGCCACGGAGAGCGCCGCCGCCCTCGCCTTGCTGCGCTGCATGGCTCGCCTGACGAGCTCCCTCCTGGACATCTGCTTCCCGGCGTCCACGTGCGTGAGGTCGACGCGGACGTCTCCGGCGAAGGCCGCGGTACAGTCGGCGGGCGCGGACGCGTAGAGCGACGCCGCGAGGAGAAGCGGCACTGCTAGCACTAACAGTGCTTGATTCATGGTTACAGTTAAGCTATCTAAGCTAGCTCCCGATCGAATACTATCTAGTTTTCGCGGCAAGGTGTCCCAATATATATCCACGATCGATATTCTTGCACCGGTCGGATATATGGAACACGCACGAAAGCAACCGCCATGGCCAAGACGATGGTCCAGGTCCATGCATGGCGACTTTAGAAAATTCTCTTTCCCCATTCTCAATGGTGGATCAAGCACCAAAGTAGGGGAATGCTCTTGGAGCATCGGTGTGGGAGGAGGGGAAAGATGTGGAGGAGCCCAGAGTTTGGCGACCTGTACCTCACCAAGCTGCGGCACCACTACATCGCGGCTAAAATTCTTGATGTGACCGCCGAGTTTAGAGGAGGATTCTGCAGAGAAATGCTAGCTTGCCGGTGAGAAAAGCTCGGGCGACCATGGCAACGGGCGCCGCCGGATTCCTGCAAGAGATGAAATATTCTAAAGCTGCATAGAATCGATGTTTGGCCGAATCTAATTCGAACCTAATCTCAGCTTTCACGAACATGATAAACTAATTACTCACTCGATCTAGCATGCCTGGTGTAAGCAGTCCACTACAAGATGGCGTCATCAAGTGTATATCGATTAAATTAATTTCCGGCGGGATGTAGCGGTGAGCCGGTGACATGCGTCTTCAGGTTACTGAAACTATCGTATGCTTATGCGTGGTTTGCAGCCTACTGAACTTGAGGCACTAAACAAAACAAAGCATATGTGCCGCCTCGGTTCCATCTGCTCTCGACGGAATGAATTATACCTTCCTTTGCAGAATGGAATGTTGGCTGGTCTGATGTTGATGTGACATGACTGGATAGTGGATATGTTCTGGAGGTTCAATCACAGAACACATGTGCGGTAAGCGCGGTAACCGACGACAGCAAAATTTCAGGTTTGGGAAAGAACGATACATCAAAATGGAGGTGAAGCTGGCCTGTGCTTTTGAGAAATTTTGGAGTGAGACATAGAAACATGGAATGAAAGTGGAAAGGAGGTACGAAAGCAATTGTGCACTGATGTGACATGGGGCAACTAGTTGAATTATCCCGAGCTTTTCTGAAATGCTTCCGGTGTTGATCGTAACCAAAAACTGTCACTCGTCACATCCGAAGGCTCCATCGACTAACCGAGTGACGACCGGATTCCTAATCCTTGTTGATATGGTATCACAAAGCTTTGGATTCCTGGTTGCTTTGTTCTCTGCGCTGAAGGTGCATTATCATATTTCATATTGTCGCCATTCAAAAACAAAATCTTAATTCCCCATCTCTCACCTAATATTTTGATAACTGGAGCTCTCGCGACCCTGACCAAGCCGCCCACGACCCGATGTGCGCCGCCACGGCCGCCCCGGCCGCCGCTGCGTAGCTCGGCCTCGAGCTCTCCCCCGCCCCTACGCCATCTCACATGGCCCTCTCTTCCTCCCCCCTCGTCTCCCCAGCTACCAAAGCTCCCAATCCACCTCCCATCCCCTGCCCCCATGTCGATCCAGATTCAACATCCTCGCCTGCTGGTGTCGTTGGTGGAGATGAAGGTCCGGTTCCCCACACCCTCGGATGCGCTGGGAACCTCCTGCCGCCTCCCCCTGCTCAGCTCCCCCCAAACTTCAAGCCGTGCACAACTCCGAGGTTCCCTTGGCGGCGAAGGAGCAGGGCTGGGAGGAGGTTGGGGGACGGCGTCGCCGGAGGCTGCTGAAGACGCCTACTTCACCTCCCAGGAAGGAGTGTAACAGCCCAAAGCTGAGAACCTAAAAACCTGTGTAATTTTTCCACTTTTGTGTTAGTTGCATCATGGAATCCATGCATAAAACATGTCTCTTTTGAGTTAACACAACATTGATATCGAAATGTTATGAAGTTGCTAAAACCAAATTGCCAAAGGTGCTTCCACAAATTTCAAAACAACGAAGGCACTCAATCTTGCAAAAAAAATTACTGTGACTTCTCATATTTGTCAAGGAAGTTCCGAGAGCTCCAAAAACAATCTCTTACACTTGCTCCAAATTGTTAAAGGAGCAACATCTTTGAATTTAGCAAAAATGCCCTATTCACCTTTCTAAACAAAAGTGGTCCAAACTAATTTATTTTGAGACACCAAAAATTGTGGAGTTCCTCCAGGTTAAGGGGAGCATCCCCAAATTTTCCATAATTTTTGGAGCAGTGCAAGTGCCCTAATTAAAACCAGCAAAGAAACAGGTTTTAAAGTTAAAAACAGAAAAAGGGAGAACCGGATTATCCGGTCTGAACGACCACCGGATTATCCGGTCGGCATCATCTTCTTCCTGTAGCGACCGAAGAACGCAGCTCGCGTCGCACCTGCACGCACGCCTCGCTCCGGGGGGCCCCCCCCCCTCTCCCCAGCAGAAGCAGAGCAAGCACGCGCTGTCCCTACCCTATCCCCTCACCCACCAGTTGCTCCTCTCTCTCTCCTTGCTCCCCACGAGCTCCACGTCGTCGTCGCCATGGCCGAGCTCGCCGCCGTCGATTGAGGTCACCCCGAGCAAATCGCCGCCAACCAAAAGCTACGCCATGCTACCCTCCTCCTCTCCACCACAAGAATCGAGCCGGGAAGCTACACATTGCCCGGATTCGAGTTCTTCTCCGACGAACTCCGCCGCACGCCGAGCTCGATTGACGCCGTTCCCGTCCATCCCCGGCCTAGCTGAGCACCCGCACGAGTTTGTGGTGAGCACTACACCCTTGCTGACCCCTTTCCCTATCCCCATTTGCTCTAGTTCGAGTTTTGGCTATAGCCCATGAATTTCAGCTGCAGCTCGAAGATCCAGGCCGGATATTCCGGCCTCGACAAAATGTCCGGCTTGAAATTTCCGGCCGAGTCCAGTGGCTCGCGCCTTGAGTCCTTAGCCGTTTCACGAGTGGCCAAGAATTGAGACCGGATATTCCGGTCTGGCATGACCCGGATTATATGCATGGTGATGCATCCAACCTCCGTTTAAATTGTTTAGTTGAATCATCCTCGTCTCGGGGATTTAAAATGTCATGTCATCATATGTTTGCGCATTGCATTTGTTAAGCATATGTGTGGTGATTGATTGTTCTCTCCCGATGTTTGTTTTTCGTTAGATCAAGCAACCGGGGTTACTCCACAATACCCCGAAGACCCGTACTACCAGCACGTTGAGCAATTATTTCCGCAAGTATTTTCTCCACTATAATATTATATGCGGTTCCAAATGTCAATTTGTTGGATTAGAGTATCATATAGTTGCATTAAGTTTCCGATGCCAATACCTGTTTTCCCTCCTACTTATCCATAGGTTTGTATTGTTGGCCTGAGATACTTACTATGCTATGTTGATGCTTAGCCATGCTTAGTAAATTGCATAGCTATACGATGGATGGTTTGTGGTGGAAACAGGTGAGGAGATGAATGGTTGTTGGTGGAGGAAATTGTGGTGACAGATAATAAAATGCTAAAAGGTGGGGATGAGAGGCCACTGTGGTTGTGGTGTTTTGTCTCGTTCTCGCCGCCTAGGAGCGAGTGCTATACCTCTTGAACCAAGACTGAGCGTGCAACCATGCGTGAGGCCTATGCTTTTGCAGGAACCCTCATAGACTAAATAACTCGGGCGGGGCTAGCCAGGGTCCTCTAGTTCGGGCTTCCATTTGCGCGTGCGTGATGATGGTGGGATGAACTGAGATGAGGATGGTGGTGTTAGGAAAATGAGTGGCCGTGGGGCGGGGTGTTGTGATCCTGGCAGTCCTACCGCCACTGATGATCCTGGAAAGTCCTTAACGAGGGAGAAGTCGACACCGTTCCCACCCAGCCGGCTTTCCAAGGAAGAGAGCTAATGCGCAGTAATGGGCCGGGCGGTACGCGTGGCAAACATTTGTACACCCCTGCAGGGTTAAATCTTTTCGAAAAGCCATGTCCGCGGTTATGGACGACTTGGGAAGTGAAGGTAGGATCATAGAATAACTTTAACGGAATGATTAAAAACTGGGTACTAGAGGTACCACTCAAGATTGTAAGGTGAGCTTCCTCGAGGGTGATTCGGGGAGGTGCCTTTGATGAACAGGTACAGTGGTTGATGATGGTTTTTGATGAGTAAAGTGATGAAAGAAAGAGTTACTTCTTACCTCTTTTGAAAATACTCTGAATAGTCGATGCCTTGGAGTTATGTTTTCATAAATAAAATCAGCTTTATGCAAAACAACCATATAACTTTGAAAGCCTCATCGAGCTAAAGCTCTATATATAACCTTGCGAGTTCGTCGAATTCAACGTCGTTTGTTTTGTTTCAGAGGAGGACTTCACCGACCTCGAAGGTGGGTTCTTTGTGGACGTCGACGAGTAGTCTGGGGTTCCCAGGTGGCAGCTTGGGACATCCAGGAACAGCTGGCGCTGTGACGTTTATCTGTAGGCCTCTTAGGCCATATTTGGATCTTGTTGTCTTGAACAACCTAATTTGCTTCCGCTTGATGTAATGTTGGGTCTGTGACCTCTGAATGTCATTTGCTATCTTTCTCTATTATAAGAGTTGAACTATATGATTTGTGTCGTAGAGTCTGTGATGTGCCAGTTGTTCCACAAGTCTTGATCTCTCTATTATACATTGAGGGTTGTGCCTGTGTTAAGGCATCAATCGGGGAGTTGCGTTGCCGATGATCAATTCCGAGTAACGCCTGCCAAAGGTTTTGGCCGGAGATTGGTAAACCCGTAACCTCCGATTGTATCGCTTAACCGGTGACACACAACATCACTGTATAGCAGTCGGGTCGGGCGCCACAAGTTGGTATCAGAACAGTACTGCCTGTAGGAAACCCTTCTACTGGTCGATGTTGAGTCTAGTGTTTGTGAAAAATACTTTTAACCTAGAAATGAGTTGTGAAAACCATCTTAGGATAGGCGGAAGTGGGTACCGTCCTATGCTATGCTTCCAAGAGGCCCGCACATGGGGACCATCAGAGTTCCTCGGGTACTGAGAGCAAGAAGCGCAGGGTGTTTGTTCCCTACAGCACTGTGCCGCGTGCTCCATTCATGCCAAGAGCCGCAGGGTACAGGCCACCTCCTCCGCAACCCACTACTTCGACACTTGGGATAGGCGGAAGTGGATACCGTCCTATGCTACCTGCTCCACCCGGACTCACTTGCTACACCTGTGGCCAGGCTGGTCACTACTCCAGGGAGTGCCCCCAGAAGGCACCTCTCGCGATAACTCCTGCACGAGCCCCTGCCACTCCAACTGGCAAGGCCGGACCTATTGTGCGTGGTCGCCTGAACCACGTCTCTATTGAAGAAGCTGAAGATGATCCCGGCGTTCTTATGGGTGAGTTGCGAATCAACGGCAATACAGCTACAGTTTTGTTTGACTCTGGAGCATCGCATTCATTCATATCCATAGCGTTTGCAAAAGACCACAACATACCGTTTGAGAAAATGAGCCGTCCCTTGGTGATCGCTACTCCTGGTTCAAAATGGCAAACCGATGGGGTTACTCATGAGGTCCAGATTAATATAGGTTCCTTGTCTTTTTCTTATGCCCTGGTAGCTCTGAAGTCCAAAGGCATTGATGTCATACTGGGCATGAACTGGCTAGCCAGATACCAGGCTAATCTCGACTGTGCCGCCAAGACCATTACTGTGACCGCTCCTTCCGGTGACATTGTGAAGTATTGGCCTGCAACATCAAGACCTCCGTCCGCCATCGTACCCAGCTCACCTGAGATTCTCCTTTGCTTTATGGAAGGCGAATCCCCTCCTGAAATCCAGGACATACACGTGGTGTGTGACTTCCCGGATGTGTTCCCGGAAGAATTGCCTGGCATGCCTCCTGACCGAAGTGTGGAGTTTGTTATAGATCTACTTCCCGGTACAGCTCCAATTTCCAAGAAGCCCTACCGTATGCCGGTGGAAGAGTTGGCTCTGTTGAAAGAGCAAATTGATCAGCTGTTAGCTAAGGAGTTCATCCAGCCTAGCAGTTCACCATGGGGTTGTCCAGTACTCTTTGTCAAGAAGAGGGATTCTACCGTGCCTCGTCTAGTCTCTGACTATCGACCGTTGAATGCGGTGACCATCAAGAACAAGTATCCTATTCCTCGCATCAATGATCTGTTGGATCAGTTAGCTGGTGCAAGTGTATTCTCCAAGATGGATCTGAGGTCAGGCTACCATCAGATAAAAATCAGAAAGGAGGATATTCCAAAGACGGCATTTTTACTCGCTATGGCTTATATGAGTATACCGTCATGTCCTTTGGTCTCACTAATGCCCCGGCTACTTTCATGAGGCTCATGAACTCTGTCTTCATGGATTATCTTGACAAGTTTGTCGTCATTTATATTGATGACATTCTCATCTATTCCAAAACCAATGAAGAGCATGAGGAACATCTTCGTTTGGTTCTGACAAGACTTCGAGAACACCGCCTCTATGCCAAGTTCTCCAAGTGTGAGTTTTGGTTGGATAATCTCATCTTCCTTGGTCATGTGATATCCGCTGATGGTGTGGCTGTCATTCCTGACAAGATTCAGTCCATTCTGGATTGGAAAACTCCAATGTCAGTCAAGGACATTCGAAGCTTTCTCGGATTGGCGGGTTACTACCGCCGATTCATCGAAGGTTTCTCCAAGATAGCCAAGGCTGACTGACCTTCTCAAAAAGGATAAAAAGTTTGTTTGGTCGGCCGAAGCTGAAGAGAGTTTCCAAACACTGAAAGCCAAGCTCACGTCCGCTCCTGTGCTTGTCCTGCCGGACACCAGCAAGGATTTCGTCGTCTTCTGTGACGCCTCTTTACAAGGCTTGGGCTGTGTGCTAATGCAAGATGGCCATGTGGTGGCATATGCTTCTCGCCAACTTAAGCCGCATGAGCTCAATTACCCTACTCATGATCTAGAGCTTGCCGCTGTGGTCTATGCTTTGAAGCAATGGAGACCATACCTGTTTGGTAACCGTTGCGAGATCTTCTCGGATCACAAGAGTCTGAAGTACCTCTTCACCCAGCCGGATTTAAATCTCAGGCAAAGGCGTTGGTTGGAGTTAATCACGGACTACAATGTGAGTCTGAACTATCAACCCGGCAAAGCAAACGTCGTGGCTGACGCGCTAAGTCGGAAGTCCTATTGCAACAATCTGATGATTGAAGAAGCCCAACCTGCCCTTCATGAAGAGGTCTCTCGTTTGAACTTAGAAATGGTGCCCTCCGGCTACCTTGCAAATCTGGAAATCAAATCTACTCTTGTGGACCAGATTAAGGATGCCCAAAAGCGTGACAAGGGTATTCAGAAAATCAAAGAGAACATTGCTAGCGGGAAGGCAAAATGTTTTTCTGTCAATGAATCCGGAGTTGTTTATTTTGGTGACCGCTTGGTAGGGCCAAAGAAACGAAAATTGAGGGAGTTGATCCTCCAAGAAGCTCATGAATCTCCTCTCTCTATTCATCCCGGTAGTACCAAAATGTACCAAGACCTCGACCACTATTCTGGTGGACTCGTATGAAACGAGAAATTGCCAATTATGTTGCTGAATGTGACACATGTCGACGGGTAAAGGCTGAACATCAAAGACCTGCCGGCACTCTCCACCCTATTGCTATTCCCGAGTGGAAATGGGATGAAATTGGTATGGATTTCATTACTGGTCTGCCGAAGTCTCCAAAGGGACATGATGCCATCTGGGTCATCATTGATCGACTATCCAAAGTGGCTCACTTCCTCCCAGTTCGTGTGGACATTACAGCAGCCAAGTTGGCAGACCTGTATACCTCTCGTATCGTCGTCCTTCACGGCATTCCCAAGAAGATAATTTCTGATCGTGGAAGCCTATTCACCTCCAAGTTTTGGACTAGTTTCCAAACTGCTATGGGCACCCGTCTCAACTTCAGCACCGCGTTCCATCCTCAAACTGATGGTCAGACCGAAAGAGTGAACCAAGTTTTGGAAGACATGCTTAGGGCATGTGTAATCTCTTTTGGCAAGGATTGGGAAAAGTATCTCCCTTTCGCGGAATTCTCCTACAACAATAGCTATCAAGCTAGTCTGGGCATGGCTCCATTCGAGGTTCTCTATGGAAGAAAATGCCGCACTCCTCTAAATTGGTCCGAGACCGGAGAGAGGGCACTCTTTGGTCCAGATATTATCAATGAAGCTGAGGAGAAGGTTAGAATCATAAGGGAGAATCTGAAGATTGCTCAGTCTAGGCAAAAGAGCTACTATGATAAGCACCATCAGGAAATTCACTATGAAATTGGTGATAAAGCTTATCTCCGTGTCTCTCCCCTTCGTGGCGTTCGTCGCTTCGGAATCAAAGGGAAATTGGCCCCTCGCTATGTTGGCCCTTTCACCATTCTGGCCAAGCGGGGAGAACTTTCTTATCAATTGGACTTACCGGCCAAATTCCCAAATGTACATGATGTGTTTCATGTCTCCCAACTTCACCGGTGTTTCAAGGATCCTATCCATGGGGTCAATCATGAAGAGCTAGACCTCCAGGAAGATCTCACTTATCGCGAGCATCCTATCAGTGTCTTGGATGAAGCTGAAAGAAAGACCCGAAACAAGACTACCAAGTTCCTCAAAGTTCAATGGTCTCACCATTCCGAAGAAGAAGCAACTTGGGAAAGAGAGCCTAGTCTTCGTGAGGAGTATCCCGACTTCTTTCCGCAACCTTAGAATCTCGGGACGGATTCCTGTAAGGAGGGTAGAGTTGTAACAGCCCAAAGCCGAGAACCTAAAAACCTGTGTAATTTTTCCACTTTTGTGTTAGTTGCATCATGGCATCCATGCATAAAACATGTCTCTTTTGAGTTAACACAACATTGATACCGAAATGTTATGAAGTTGCTAAAACCAAATTGCCAAAGGTGCTTCCACAAATTTCAAAACAACGAAGGCACTCAATCTTGCAAAACAAAATTACTGTGACTTCTCATATTTGTCAAGAAAGTTCCGAGAGCTCCAAAAACAATCTCTTGCACTTGCTCCAAATTGTTAAAGGAGCAACATCTTTGAATTTAGCAAAAATGCCCTATTCACCTTTCTGAACAAAAGTGGTCCAAACTAATTTATTTTGAGACACCAAAAATTGTGGAGTTCCTCCAGGTTAAGGGGAGCATCCCCAAATTTTTCCATAATTTTTGGAGCAGTGCAATTGCCCTAATTAAAACCAGCAAAGAAACAGGTTTTAAAGTTAAAAACAGAAAAAGGGAGAACCGGATTATCCGGTCTGAACGACCACCGGATTATCCGGTCGGCATCATCTTTTTCCTGTAGCGACCGAAGAACGTAGCTCGCGTCGCACCCGCACGCACGCCTCGCTCCGGGGGCCCCCCCGCCCTCTCCCCAGCAGAAGCAGAGCAAGCACGCGATGTCCCTACCCTATCCCCTCACCCACCACTTGCTCCTCTCTCTCTCTCCTTGCTCCCCACGAGCTCCACGTCATCGTCGCCATGGCCGAGTTCGCCGCCGTCGATTGAGGTCACCCCGAGCAAATCGCCGCCAACCAAAAGCTCCGCCGTGCTGCCCTCCTCCTCTCCACCGCAAGAATCGAGCCGAGAAGCTACACATTGCCCGGGATTCGAGTTCTTCTCCGACGAACTCCGCCGCACGCCGAGCTCGATTGACGCCGTTCCCGTCCATCCCCGGCCTAGCTGAGCACCCCCACGAGTTCGTGGTGAGCACTATACCCTGGCTGACCCCTTTCCCTCTCCCCATTTGCTCTAGTTCGAGTTTTGGCTATAGCCCATGAATTTCAGCTGCAGCTCGAAGATCCAGGCCGGATATTCCGGCCTCGGACAAAATGTCTGGCTTGAAATTTCCGGCCGAGTCCAGTGGCTCGCGCCTTGAGTCCTTAGCCATTTTCACGAGTGGCCAAGAATTGAGACCGGATATTCCGGTCTGGCATGACCCGGATTATCCGGCCTCTGGGAGCTTTTTGCCTATTTTGGCTAAGTTGCACATGGTCTCCTCACAACTTAAAACTTGCATCTTCTCATGAGCATGACATTCATATGCAAGTTAACACTAGGGTTCATCGATATTGATCAACTAGTAAAGTTGTTGTAACCCTTAAACCCCACGGTATAGTTGCGATGCACGATGATGCATCCAACCTCCGTTTAAATTGTTTAGTTGAATCATCCTCGTCTCGGAGATTTAAAATGTCATGTCATCATATGTTTGCGCATTGCATTTGTTAAGCATATGTGTGGTGATTGATTGTTCTCTCCCGATGTTTGTTTTTCGTTAGATCAAGCAACCGGGGTTACTCCACAATACCCCGAAGACACGTACTACCAGCACATTGAGCAAGGCAAGCGTAATCCCCCCTCTGAGCATGTCTATCCTATTTCCGCAAGTATTTTCTCCACTATAATATTGCATGTGGTTCCAAATGTCAATTTTGGTGGATTAAAGTATCCTATAGTTGCATTAAGTTTCCGATGCCAATATCTGTTTTCCCTCCTATTTATCCATAGTTTTGTATTGTTGGCCCGAGATACTTACTATGCTATGTTGATGCTTAGCCATGCTTAGTAAATTGCATAGCTATACGATGGATGGTTTGTGGTGGAAACAAGTGAGGAGATGAAAGGTTGTTGGTGGAGGAAATTGTGGTGACAGATAATAAAATGCTAAAAGGTGGGGATGAGAGGCCACTGTGGTTGTGGTGTTTTGTCTCGTTCTCGCCGCCTAGGAGCGAGTGCTATACCTCTTGAACCAAGACTGAGCGTGCAACCATGCGTGAGGCCTGTGCTTTTGCAGGAACCCTCATAGACTAAATAACTCGGGCGGGGCTAGCCAGGGTCCTCTAGTTCGGGCTTCCATTTGCGCGTGCGTGATGATGGTGGGATGAACTGAGATGAGGATGGTGGTGTTAGGAAAATGAGTGGCCGTGGGGCGGGTGTTGTGATCCTGGCAGTCCTACCGCCACTGATGATCCTGGAAAGTGCTTAACGAGGGAGAAGTCGACACCGTTCCCACCCAGCCGGCTTTCCAAGGAAGAGAGCTAATGCGCAGGTAATGGGCCGGGCGGTACACGTGGCAAACATTTGTACACCCCTGCAGGGTTAAATCTTTTCGAAAAGCCGTGTCCGCGGTTATGGACGACTTGAGAAGTGAAGGTAGGATCATAGAATAACTTTAACGAAATGATTAAAAACTGGGTACTAGAGGTACCACTCTAGATTGTAAGGTGAGC
The DNA here is from genome assembly GCA_947311845.1 of Poa pratensis. Classification (NCBI taxonomy): domain Eukaryota; kingdom Viridiplantae; phylum Streptophyta; class Magnoliopsida; order Poales; family Poaceae; genus Poa; species Poa pratensis. Next base: position 21,491,352 of record CAMZMU010000074.1, on the reverse strand, counting down.
TTCCTCGAGGGTGATTCGGGGAGGTTCCTTTGATGAACAGGTACAGTGGTTGATGATGGTTTTTGATGAGTAAAGTGATGAAAGAAAGAGTTACTTCACCGACCTCGAAGGTTGGTTCTTTGTGGACGTCGACGAGTAGTCTAGGGTTCCCAGGTGGCAGCTTGGGACATCCAGGAACAACTGGCACTGTGATGTTTATCTGTAGGCCTCTTAGGCCATATTTGGATCTTGTTGTCTAGAACAACCTAATTTGCTTCCGCTTGATGTAATGTTGGGTCTGTGACCTCTGAATGTCATTTGCTATCTTTCTCTATTATAAGAGATGAACTATATGATTTGTGTCGTAGAGTCTGTGATGTGCCAGTTGTTCCACAAGTCTTGATCTCTCTATTATACATTGAGGGTTGTGCCTGTGTTAAGGTATCAATCGGAGAGTTGCGTTGCCGATGATCAATTCCGAGCAACGCCTGCCAAAGGTTTTGGCCGGGGATTGGTAAACCCGTAACCTCCGGTTGTATCGCTTAACCGGTGACACACAACATCACTGTATAGCAGTCAGGTCGGGGCGCCACAAGGAGGCTGGGCTCTCCACTGCCTTCAAGAGGAGGACCTTCGGCGCGGACTGCCGAGGCCCTGTTCGGTGCCTGAGATGCCGCTGCTCTGGCCATCGCGAGCGAGACTGCACGGCCCGGCACCATGCCCCCCCGCCCGCTGCCGCTGCTGGTGGAGATGGAGCTCGCCGCCGCCACTGCTCGCCTCCAGCACCTCCTTGCCGCTCGAGGGACACAACTGCTGACCAAGCGCATCGCTCCTGCAGCCGCTCGCCTCCTGCCCCTCCTCTTGGAACCCAGCGCTCATGGGCCTCGGTTGTCGCCGAGCAGGAGGATCCTCGTGATCTTGGGGCGGGTGTTCCTGGTTCTGGCCTTCCTGCCGATGCTATGGGGATGTTGCAGCCTCTCCTTGCAGCTCAGGCGGAGGCGTTGAGCGCTGAATTGCAGTCCATGTTCGCTGCTCGTCTCGAGGAAGTCTTCCTGCCCCTTCGCGATCTGGTAGCCTCGGTGCAGGGTTGGACTGAGCAAGTTTCAGGCCTTTGGGATCTAATGGAGATTGTTGGTGGAAGGCTTGCTCTTGCCGATCCGTTGGCGTCAGCATCGGGCACGCATGATGAGTGTTTGCCTATCAACGTGAGCGATGGCATGGATGCTAGCACGGAGGTTGGGGTCAGTTGCTTGTCTGTGCTAGGTGGTTTGAATGCACATGCTTCAGATGATCCTCCGGTTTTGGACCTTCCTCCGGTCAAGGGGTCCAGCCCACATTTGGGAGGTGGAAAGTTAAGTTTCATTCGGATACTTTGCTCCATCAGTACCGTCTTAAGGACTCCCTTATGCAGCCTTTGCTCTTGTGGCTGAGAAACCTTACCCCTTAATTTTTTGAACACCAATTTAGAATTTTGAGATCATGTACTCATCTCTCCTGTTTCACCCCCCTGATGTAATTCTACTCTTTTGGGGTGACCCCTATCACTTAATATAAATTCTAACCATAGGGATTTTCCCTACGGTAATGGTGTTAAAAAAAAGAGATGGTGCCTCATGGCATGGAGGAGCAGGACAAGGTTGATCAAGTCGTGACCTCATGCAATGGCTTGGGCTGATAGTGGCAGCGTTGCCTGTTAGCTTGGTTGGAGAGGCGGTCGTCGAGTCGGCTGCTGGTGCTAGTTGCTCGACTGAGCTGTGTGGAGGTTTGGTGCCACAAGTAGATGATCCCCCGGACGTTGTTTTTGCCCCAGCCAAGTCCTGGCTTCAACACTTGGAGGAGCAACAAAAGGTCAATGATGTCGTGCATGCTTGCAAGGGCCTGGAGCTTACTGAGGAAACTTTGGCTGCCAGCTTTGTTGTGGACGCGCCTCTGGAGCAGACACCGCCAAGAGACTCTCACAGCTTGAAGGTTTTCGAGCCGGACCTCTCACTTGGTGGCAATGGAGGGCCGCTTTCTCAGACCTCGCCCACCCTATTGGATGGGCTGTTGAGCAATTTCAGTTGCACATAGCAGCTATCCTTGCTCGATGCACCAATTAACTTGCAGCTCGAAGACGGCTCCTCTTGGGTTGGAAGGCGAAGTGGCAGGTTGGAAAAGAAGAACAAAAACTGCACCATCCCCATTTCCAAGCGAGCTGAATTCAGATTGGCGGAGTCTTTTGGAGAACTTCCGAAGGGGCAGGTTTCAAAGAAAGGCTTCGAGGAAGATGTGCAAGAGAAGATGAAGCCTTTTCTACGGATGTGCAAGCATCCTTCTTCGCCGACTGCGCTTCAGGCAATTCGTGAGTTGGTACAAGTCAATGGTTAGTGACTGTCTTCATAAGGCTAGGTGCAAGCTCTCCCTTTGTCGGGTGAGTGATCTCCGGGTGTTGTTGCTTGGTTGTGCTGATTACAAGGTGTTTCCGATGGACTTGGGTCTAGGGACTCTTGTTTCCGGCTCCGATGATGTGTCTTAATTCCTTTTAGAGTGTTTTGGGTGGTTTTTGCCGGTTCCCATAATTAACCGTGCATTGTATGGGTTTGGGTCCGGTTTCCCCTTCTAAACTGGATCAGTTATTTCTTCTAATAATGCAATGGCAGAGCTCCTGCCGGTTACGGTAAAAAAAAAAATCTTACCGCAAATGATTGATGGTCTTTTAAGCCCCCGACTTTTGTTTTCTGAAAACATGAGCAAATAATACAACATGGGATGAGGGGCAAGTGGTTTCGAAGATATTTCTGACACTGCAAGTTGTACACAAATTAGAAGCCACATGGATGTCGGACCATTTAGTTAGATATCTTCGAATATACCACGCAAAGATTTTAATTTTTTAGGGCAGCTTTAGTTTCGGGATGTGCTTGTGAGTTACGGCTGCTGCATGGGCATGGATTTTTTGTACATAGAGTTGGCCGATAATTTGCCATTTCCTGTAAATTCCATCAAAATCCACCTTAGAGTTTTCTTCTTGAGGGGTTCCTTAGATTTAACATGTGCAGCTGACGCTGCCGAGCAGGCCGCGCGTTTTGCATATCATCGGCCCATGCAAATATGACATTTCACAACACGCGATCATGGCCCACTGGCTTAATTATGAGGACGACCCAGTTTGGAGGAGTTAAACTGGTAAGTCCACACGATGGTGATTCCATTCTCTAAAAAAAACACGATGGTGATTCCACATGTGAGTGCACTCCAAAGTGCAAACTTGGGATATCCAATGTTTGTGTAGGGACAATGAGCCGGCCCGCTTGAAACACCGGAGCCGGGATCACTTTCAATGAGAGATTTCATGGAAATTCCTTGATTTCATAAATAGGTTTCATAGCATACATGTGAGTTAATGGCACCCGCGGTCACACAACTCGACGCCAATGTGCACTTAAGTCACACTTCTCCAAAACGTGATTATTTGGTCACACAATTCGACAAGTGCGTGCACGCAGGTCACTGACCCCACTTGTCAGTCCGTTTTGGACGGTAAATTTTCAGAAAACCCCCTGAAGTAATATTAATTTTACAAAAGCGTTCCCCTGGATGACCATTTTGTAAAATTAGGAGGACCATTTTGTAAAATTAGAAGGACCATTTTGTAAAATTAGGAGGACCATTTTGTAAAATTAATATTACTCCAGGGGTTTTCTGAAAATTTACCGTCCAAAACGGACTGACAAGTGGGGTCAGTGACCTGCGTGCACGCACTTGTCGAGTTGTGTGACCAAATAATCACGTTCTGGAGAAGTGTGACTTAAGTGCACATCGACGACAAGTTGTGTGACCGCTGGTGCCATTAAGTCCATACATGTAGTCAAACAAATATTTAAAAAAATCATCTTCTTTAAATTCAAATGAAATTGAGAGACAGTTTCGGTCCTAAGGACGAAATAAAACCCGATATCACCGAAATTCGGTAGTGGCCTTATATTTTCAAAACGTTCATACTCAAGAGAAACCTGTTTATAAACGCACATGAGCTAATCATCCCATAAATTTGTAAGTAAAAATAAAGGGAGACAAGTCAGCCAAGAATCAGATCAAGATTTCATAAGAAGATTTCCTAGCATACAAGTCAAATAAATATCAAAATATTTTTCATGTGTTGTAACATTTAAATGAATTTGCAGACAGTTTCGGTCCTTAGCCCGAAATAAAACCCGATATCGCGGAAATTTGGTAATGGCCTTATGTTTATTTTCAAAACCGAAATTCATACTTAAGAGAAACATGTTTCTGAACACGCACGAGGTAATCATCCCATACATTTTGCGAGTAAAAATAAAGGGATACAAGTCAGCCAAGAATCAGTTCAAGATCTCATTTGTAGGTGAGCACACACTATACCCATTACCCATATCATGTTTGACTTGCTCATGAAATTTCATCTGGATTAAATCTTGAAAATCTCCACAGAGAAAAAATAGTTGTTGGAAAAAACTTGCACACGGCACACATGTTACAAATTACACGAGTTGATTCTTATTATGACAGTATGCGTGAGGACAATGGTAGAACCATACCTGAATCGAAATATCGCAGATACAGATCGATCATCAACCTATAGTTAATTAGAATCCCCGCTGGGCGCTCGCAAAGTAATTAACTAGGAAAACTGAAATGAAAACGGCGGAATTATGCATAAACGTACACGGCATTAGAAAATGAAGGAGCTAAATCAACGTGCATGCTTGAGCAGAGCTGCGACGACTACATGAGATTGCAGGGCGCGGGGATGAAGGACAACAGGCTGTTCTCGTTGTCGTAGAGCACGTGGAAGTTGCTGTGCTGGAAGCTGCCGATGATGGAGCCGTCGTCCGAGGGTGCCATCGCCAGGCAGAGGTTCCCCGTGCTTCCGTCGATGAGCATGTAGTTTTCCAGCGGCAGCTCCATGTCGGCCCCTTCGAAGTGGAACACGAGCTCCGGCATGGTCACCATCTTCCGCGGCGGCGGCGGCCACTTGAAGCACGTGTCCAGGACGTCGTCCTGCGACGTGGCGTTCACCAGGGGTAGCCCGACCAGCGCGACGAAAGCGTCGTGCACCATGTCGTACGCGGGCTGCGCCAGGTACGTGATCGTGGCGCCCGAGTCGATGATGACCCCGCCCGTGCCGTCGGCGTCGTTGATGGCGAACACCCACGGCTCGATGGGCAGCAGATCGCCGCCGACGCTGATGCCCGTCATGTTGAGGTAGTACATGGTCGGCAGCGCCGGGTTGACGATGAAGGGCGTGGACTGCACCGGGCCGGAGTCGCTACTCGTGTTGGTGGTGTTGAGCGTGGCGTAGGCGCCGAAGTAGAGACGGCTGGGCACGGTGGCCATGAAGGAGGTGAGGCAGTAGGAGAACCTGGGCGCGCCGAGCTGGCTTACCAGGGACAGCGGCCCCCGGCCGAAGCCCACCATGCCGGAGCCGTTGTAGAGGGAGCCCGCGTTAAGGTTCCCGCAGCCGAAGGCGATTTTTGGCACGGTGACCCTTGTGCCGTTGGTGCCGAAGGTGAAGGTCTCGTTAGCGAGAACGCCGGCGGTGCTGGCGCTGTCGCCGTAGAAGTACTGGTAGACGCAGGTGTTCTTGTAGCACGACGGGTAGTAGAGGGCGTCGCACATCGGGGACGAGCAGGGAAGCTTCTTGTACGTGGGGGATTTGGTGGGGTCGAAGAAGGGCGTCGGCTGGTCCACGCAGAGCATGCACGGCGCGCACTGCGTCCAGATGAGGTCGCTTCCGGTGTCGAGGATGGCGGAGTAATCCCGCGGCGGCGTGCCGATGGCCATGTTCATCAGGTACTCGCCCTCGCTGGCAAGCACCAGGATGCGGGCCGTGGTGATCGCGTCCGCGGCCGCCACCGCCAGGGACTGCAGGGCGGCCACGCGCGACCTGCTCCGGCGCACCGCGCGGGAGAGCAGCTGCGCGTCCGTGTACCCCGCGCCGGCGTCGATGTGGGTCAGCGTGGCCTGGAAGCCGAAGCTGCTGCCGTCGGAATGCGCGGCTGCGACGACGAGGGAGGAGAGGAGCGACGGGAGCAGGACGAGCAAGAGCACCGCGACGTTGTCCATTGTGGATCGGTGGCGACTGGCGAGCGTGGCACGCCACGGCTGTGAAGTGTGAAGTGGATGATGTAGTGAGCATGAAGTCTTCTTGACTTGTGTTTTATACCGTGTCGGTGCACATGCGTATCAGCAACTCGACACTGATCCGGAGGAATTTAGGGTTTTGGTTGTACTTGGGCATAGTCCTGCCAATTAACAAAGCTAACGTAGAGCCGTGAACTCCGGTGGGCTAGCCATGGAGAAGAAAATTAGGGCAAGAGATTTAAATTTTGAGCTGCAATGACGCGTTTCGTCCCAAGATATTCAGGCTCCCCGTTTCGTTGAATCAACACTAGCTAGCGTAAAGAGGTATGTGATTCAAAAAAAAAAAAAAAGAGGTATGTGATTCTGTGCATAAGTGCATGTAATTTTTTTTTTGGACGATGTACGTGCCGGTCGCTCGACGGTAGGTGGAAATTGGTCGTTTCCCATGGTCCAATCTTGTTTATTTCGCAACTAAAACCACACCCCCTAAGCAAATAGTTTTTGTAACAAATCATCATAACATGTTTTCAATATTTTCTTAGAATATGTTACAAATAGTTCAAAAAGTTTCGAAAGATATGAAAATGGTAATGCAACATTTTTTGCAACATACACTAGGTAGTGTTTTTTTAATGTGCAATTCGCAACATTTAGGAAAAAATAATGCAACAAGAAAATGGTTAGAGAACATTTATCAGGAAGTTGTTTCAAACACTGTGCAAAAAAAAGATTCAGAACATTTTTTAAATAGTAATGCACCGAAACAAACTTGTAGCAAACAATCGGAAAACATTTGCATCATCTCACGAATGCTTTGGCAAGAAAACACATGTGAGTTCCTTTCTGTAATACCTTGATGTAATCCGGCTGTTTCCTCGCAAAAAAAAAACACACATGTGAGTTCGCAACAATTTATACACACATATGCTACATCGGAAAATACGCGAAAACCTAAACATTTGTTTGAGAACCGACCTCGCCTGCTTTGTGTCGGCGAAGAATCCGGCTCGCTGGAGCTGCCTTGGAGTAGGATCGAACAACACTGAACTTGAAGTAGAAATTTTTATCACTTATCACTTTCAGACTAGGTTTTGTTTAGAGATTGTACTGTAGTACATGATTGTTTTCTCCAGCAGTCCAGTTACACCCCGCCCATCCGGGAGAAAAAATCCCACCTGTTGCTCGCCCAGGCCAATGGCAGCAGCGTTACAGACTTGGAAACTGAGGTGCGTCGATCTAACGGAGGAAGAAATTGGGAGGCGGGAGGCCCATATGCCATGTGCTGCAGCCAACGAAACGGCTGCCTCCGGGATCTGTTTACCATCGAGTCGCGTTTACGTCACTGATTGCTGGCTTGCCGCACGGAATTCGACTTCTGCTCCTCGGATCCTGGCCGGAGCCCAAGCTAGAGTGATGGGCACGGCAGCTCCCAGCTTGGTTTATTTGGATGGCACGGTGAAACAATTCGTGCTGTGGCCTGTGGATGCGATGCAGAAGCAGTTTAGAATTCGGCCGGAGAAGTACAGACCAAGTTATACAGGTGTTTAGAATCGAAACTTATGCTTACATAGAGAGTTTGAAGGGTGTGCTTGGACCACGGTAATATCACATGAGTGAGTACACTGACCACGGATGATGTGCCTTGATTGCCGCTAGATGTGTGTGTGGTTTTCGCCGGTTTTCCTTAATAAACTGTGTGTTGTATGGTTTTTGGGTCCGGTTCCCCTATTAACCGGACCAATTCCCTCTTCTTAAATGCATTGCGGGAGCTCCCCGCCCTCTTGACGAGGTTCGTCAAAAAAGATTGAATCGTCTCTGCTGAACTCCGATGCACGCCAAGTTGAACCGCAATTCGTATTTACCCTTAGTGCGGCACAGCCTTCCAAGCAACTATCCTATAGATTCACAATGATCGAATTGCGGATTTGACTGGGGATTCAAGATAGGGCAAGTCGGTGACAGTAGTGCAAAAACATTTGAGCTTCAGGGTGAATACTCCTCACTATGTTCTTGGCCGGATGGATCTGACAAAGAGAGGCATAGAGTCCTTCAAAGTGTTTGTAACTGAAGCAATGACACATGTGTGTTCTGTGTATCTTATAAACCTTCGATCTATATATCATCTGTCTAATGGATCTGAATATATGCATTACAAATCTTGTATTTGAGAATTCTCCTCTGTATGTTGTTATAGTGTCATTCAGACGTCCACTTGTCATAAAACTATAAAAGTAGCACGCCAACAAGTTGCAGATGTTGGCCACAAGTCAACACTAGGGCCCTCTTTGGGTTGAAGGATTTTGATAGTAATATTGGAGGATTCCAACCCATAGGATTTTTTTCCTAACGAATCCATTTGATAAAAAAATGACACCTTCAAAATTTCTATGGATTGAATTCCTACACCAATCCCATAGGAATTGCAACATCCACTAGCTATAGGCTCTTCTTAAAACTCTTGTGCGTAATATCGAGACATTTTTCCTGTATTCCATTGAAATGACCATTCATGCAGTTTTACTCTGTTTTTAATCCTCTGTTTAGCATCTACAATTCTATCAAATTCTGGTGTTTTTTTTTCAATTCCCATGTTTTCTAATCCTGTGATCCAAGGAAACCATAATTGTTACTTAGTAGCCGATTTCGGTACCGACGCTTCGACATCGGTTATACATAATTCTTGATGTCTATCGGATGTATGATGCAGACGCTATGAACTAGGATGGTGCTCATTCAGCAGCTAAAATGTTTCACACAAAAATACGTTATCATGTTCTAAACAGGGCAAGTAAGCTCATACTCCATTATGACTCAAGAATCGATCTTGTTAGATTTTTCAATTTTTTCAATTTTTTGGGTAAATGTGTTTCCTACATTAATTCAACAATTACGTTGCTCGTTCTATTGCCTTCAAGGCTTTAACGGCGTTTTCATCATAACTTGTAAATCTCTTTATCCAAAAATGGAGCCTCGTATCGTTTTAGTCAGCAAAATTTTGGCACAACACAGCCCAGCAAAATAGGCGGGGAACTCCTGTACAAAAAAGAATCACTCGAGATTGTATCTTCACAAGACCAAATTCCATCATCCAACAAGCGACGTCCATTTCCTTCCGAGCTGCTCGATTGGTCCGTGCTTAGCTACTTACCACAACATACCGGCGACAAGGCAGAGCGCGAGCAGTACCCCTACAACGTGGCTGATCAAGTGCCGGCCCGTTGGTGCTCCGGAGAGAGCGTCCGGGCTGCCGGTCGGTGCCATTCCTGCCATCTTCGTCGGATCGATTCCTCCTTGCGACGACATTAGCGCCGGTGAAGGGCCGAGGTATATCTGGAAGAAGGACGACGTCGGCGGTGGGATCAACGGCGGGAACTGGTGCTGGCCTGCACGCAGGATCCGCATAATTTTTGAGAAAAAAAAATGGTCAGAAACCAGTCTATGAAAAGTTTTGTTTCCACGGTAGTTGCTACTACTATGGAAAACTGAGAATATAGAAGACGGGTACCTGGGCATTGGGGCTTGAGTGCCGTGGTTAACCTGAAAGATGCAAAGATCGTATGATAGTAAAACGGAGCTGTCACTGAACTGCAAAACGAGATGGATTTGGGTGATGTGTGACGGTGAATTACGCGGTGAGGATTGTGCCGTTGGCGTAGCCACCGTAGCTGCAGGAGGTGACGCTGCAGCCGGCGCCGGTCATCACCAGCGTGTGGTTGCCGAGCATCATGCTGCTGTTGCTGCACTGCATGGTCGAGCACGTCGAGTCCGCCAATGGCGCCGGCACGCAGAACAGGCTGCAACGGGAGCGACGGCATCAGAAAGCCCAAGCGTCGGGAATCTGGGGAAGATTGAAGACAGGTCGGCAGTGGGTGCCTACTCCATGTTGCTCGGACCACAGCTGCACTGGACACACCGGTCTGCCGTAACTGCGTAGGTCCCGTTTGGCACGGCCAGCCCGTAATCTGACGTGGACGATGGGAACGACGAGGCGCATGCTGGGCAGGGGAACGAGGATGTCAGTGAAGAAGCAAATGATAGAATAAATCGTAAACAAGAGAGATTTTTTTTTTTTGATTTTAGTGACGAGGAGCAAGGAGCAAATGATAGCCGTACCGGTGACCGGTTAATAATTGGGGTCGTCGACATCCTGATCTGACAGAGCATTTGGGGGATGACGATGAATGCAATTTTGTCCTTGTTTTCTTCAGACAAGACAAAGTGTGATTCTTATGTACAGTTTTGAAATAGTACCCCGAAATTTACCAATCACCACCGGGGAAGCGTGATGGACAAAATGGCTTTAAAGTGTAAACACAGTCTAAGAGCAGTGCTACCAGTATGAATGAATTGGATTTGTTTCTTATACAAAATGTCAGATTACGCTTGTTCCAGGTTTCAGCAAACAAACGTCAGGAATTCTAGTGGCTCATCAATCATCCAGCCTCTGAGTGGCAAGGTTAGGGTAATCTCTAATAGCATCTCCAGTCGGGGCGTCCAACCGGCCGCCCAAAGCCGTTTGGGGCGTGTCGGACACAAAATCGCGCCCACTCACGGCGGCCAAACGCGAATTCGGTCCGGCGCGGCCTAGTTTTGTATCCGGCGCGTGCTAGTGAGCCGTCGCGTCCTCTGCTCGCCGGAGTGAATGCGGCGCGCCTTTTCGAGGCGAGCGGCGTTAATGCCACCGCTCTCCGGCCGCCATAACAGGCGAGCGCCGGCCTCCACTCATCGCCACTCTCGCCCTCGCCATTCTCTCTCCCTCACCTCGTCGCTCCTTCTCCACTCGAAAAACCGCCGCCGCTCTCCTTCTCCATGGCCGGCACCTGGAGGCGCACCGGCGGCGCCGCGGCCAACGGCTTCGCGCCGCGCACCCTGCTCAAGGAGCAGACGGAGGCGCTGCGCGACAACGGCTATCCGGTGCCGCCGGATATGCGTGTTTGCCACAGGTTCGTCATCGGCGTCAACGGCGTGCCGGTGATGAAGCCCCTGAAGCGGATGAGCCGCGGCTTCACTGCCGCGGTAAACACGCACTACTGGTGTGACCTGACGCCGGAGCAGCGTCAGGACCCGCGTTGGGATCCACGGAACCTGGCCAACCATGGCCGGTACGAGGCGGCGTTCCAGCGCGCCTACGAGGAGGAATTCAACCGCTGGGACGGCCCCGGCCCAGCGCCGACGGACAAGAACGTCGCCGGGCGCGAGGCGTTCTGGAGCGTGCCCGGGCGCACGCTCCAGTTCGTGATGAACCACATCGCGAACGGTGGCTCGCTCCTGACGGCGGCGCCCGCCCCTGCTCCGGCCGCCTGGGCACCAGCGCCACCTCCGGCCAACCAGTGGGCGCCACGCGCGACGCCGTCCTCGTCGCGCTCCACGGCGTCCTCGCGCTCGTCCTCATCCCGCTCCCGCGCCTCCTCTCTGCTAACGCCGAAGCCGGAGCAGATGAAGGTGAAGGCGGAGCCGGAGCTCTCGCCGTTCATGGTGGAGCTCATAGCGGCGCAGGAGGGGACGTACGATGACACCATTGTGATGGTCGTCGCGGCCGCGTCGATGGACGACGTGCCGCCGCTCGATGGCCCCTCGGCCTGCGTCTGGTCGCCGCGCGATACCGCCAAGGAGAACGGAGTGCCCTTCTTCGACCTCACCGTCGACGGCCCAGGACCGAGCCGCGTCAAGGAGGAGGACGACGGCGGCGCGTGGAGCAGTGGCGGCGCAGGGAGCAGCGGCGGCGTGAAGGAGGAGGTGAAGGAGGAGGAGGAGGAGGACCCCTACTACGCCTTCAGGCGCCGCTACCGCGGCCGCCAGTAGATTTAGGTTTAGTTTTTTTAAATTTCATTCAAATATGTAAACTTTCCTAAATTTTGAATGAAATTTATCGAAGTTTAAATTTAATTTTTTTAGTTTGGACGACGCGAGTGGGGATCGACGGCGCCCAAATGGGTAAGCTAGTCCGGACGGCGCCCAAAGAGCCTGTCCGGACGGCCTTTGGGCGCCGGGACTGGAGATGCTCTAAGCTAGTGATACGCTAGCTATTACAGTGTGCTACTACTCCACTGCTCAAAATGAGCGGCATTTCAATCAACGGTTTGTGCCAGAATCATCGCATCTGTATCAGGCAGAGCGCATGAGCGAATGATAAATGTTTAGCGACCAAATTTGTATGCAACTATCAGATATGACCGAAACAATCAAGGCATTAACCAACCACGCAGCTAAGCACGACGGCACGAGCACGTACAGTAAAGCCTGACGAGATCCATGAAGAGTTGTGAAATAACCGAGCGGCTCACCTAGCAGCGGGAGGACGATGATGTCCCCGGCGGCGACGTCGGCTGTGGCCAAGTCGTTGACGCTCATCACGTCGGTGGCCGTGGTCCGGTACGTACTCGCGATGTCGGGCACGGTGTCCCCTCTCGCCAGCACGTACGTGAGGTACACGGCGGGCGCCCCGTTGTCCACCCCGCCGAAGCAGGCGCAGCGCAGGGGCACGGACAGCGTGGCTCCGGCGTCCACCGCGTCGTCAGCGCCGGCCTCGAGGATGCCGGTGGACTCCCGGATCCAGTCCGGGGCGGTGAGACCGCCGTAGACATGCGAGGCGATGGAGGCGAGCGTGTCCCCTTGCCGCGCGACGTAGCTGACGGAGGTGGCCTTGCGGATGCCGTTGGAGCAGGCGCACGGGACGGGCACGCGCAGCGCGAGGCCGGCCGGGAGGATGCGGTCGGCGGCGTCGGGGACGGCGAAGTCGATGGCGTTGGCGGCGAGCATGGCGAGCGGGTCGGCGGCGAAGAGCGCGGCCAGCTCGGCGAGCTTGAGGTCGGCGTAGAGGGTGTAGGAGAGCAGCGCGGGGCAGGCCGTGGAGGAGGCGCAGGGCTCGAGCGTGGACTTGGACGCTGCGCCGGGCAGCCGCGTGGAGGCGACGGCGGCGAGGCAGAGTAGGAGAAGGTGGAGTGGGGTGGACGGGAGTGGCATGACGGTGGTCGGGAAAGCGTACGTGGGGAGTGGAGAGTGGCCTGTGAGACTGTGAGTTGGAAGGGAATGAAGACGGACGAGGCTACGGAGCGTCGGAGCAGGGTGATCGGCCGCAGCGCCACGTACTGGAAAACGTGCTGCGCTTCGGATCCCGCGTTTGTTGTTGGCCGGCCCGCAGAAAATAGTACTCCTTCCAATTTATTTATTTGCGTTCTGAGTTTAATCCAAGTCAAACTTGCTCCCATCGAGTCGGCTGGCGGTGGAGGCAGCTCCCTCTACCTCACGGCTGCGGTTTTGCTGCCTCCTACATGTTGCGCTTTCGGCTCTCATATTTTGTCTTTCAGGCCTCGTGATGGTGAGCACATTAGAGCATCTCCAACCGGAGTTGCCAAAATTGACCCCCAAAGTACGACCGGACGTGTCCGCGGACACTGTCCGGGCTAAACTAAAAAACGACCTCCTACAACCATGCCCCCCATATCCGCACCCTCAAAACCATGCTAGCCATGCAACGTAATAAAACTACGTAGATCATCGGAGATTCGGAGCTCAACTGATTGCATAGATCGATCGGAGCTCATTGTTCGGACTGACAAACAAAGTTCGGATTATAGACAAGGACTAAAAACAAGGACTAAAAATTCAGACAAAAGAGGGCAAACCGGCGCGCCGCCATCCTCTGTGCACGCCGGTCCCTTCGCCTTCATCGGCGGCGCTTCACTGCTTCGACGCCGGCCCCTTCCCCTTGGCATCACCGGAGGGGCGGTGGCGGCGCAGCAGCTCGAAGGCCGCGTACGGGTCGGCGTTGGAGGAGCCGCCGTTGTTGGAGCGAGCGGCGAGGACGGCGCGGGTCTGCTCCGCGGCGAGCCTAGGCCGCGCGGTCGGTCTGGGCCGCCTCCTTCTTCGACTCGGCGATGGACGCCGCCTTGTTCTTGCGGCGGAGGCGCCTGGCGCCCGTCTCCGCGGTCTTGTACGACCGCTCCAAGGCTGCCAACGGCAACGGCTCTTGCGCCGCGGCGCGCAAAGCCCGCTCTGCGGCAGCGGGGTCCGCCTTGCGCAGCTGGCGGAATGCCTTCCCCTCCGTCTCCGGCGTGCGCATCCGCTTGGAAGACGGCGGGGTCTTCGGAAGAAGCCGCCATCCGCCGGCCCCGTCCGACAGGATATTCCACCCAGCTGGAGCTTGGACGGGGGGAATGGTGGGGGAGGGCCGGCGGCGATGAGGAGAAGCAGATCTTGGCGCCGGAGCCGATGAAGCCGCAAATGACGGCGCCGGCCATGTCCGAGCAGGCACCGGCGCAAGCCCGGACCAGCGGCTGCATTGACCAGCGCTGGTGTCATGTCACGAATGACGGACACCGGGGATGAAGGACACCCCCTTTGTAGATTCGGTAGGGGCGCGAAGGAGGCTGGAAGACGTCTCCCGGAGAAGTACCGTCGGCGAGCTCTCCGTCTCTCTCTCTCTCTCTCTCTCTGGGCGTGGATGGCAAGCAAACAAAGGACACAGCGATCTACCCAGGTTCAGGCCGCCCGAAGGCTAACAGCCCTACTCCTGCATGTCTGGATAGATGAAAGCATCATGGTGTGGCTACAATGGAGTCTCCGGCGAGGTACCCGGGAAGGGTTTTGGCGAGAGGAAGAAGACAGGGCAGATCCTGGCCCGGAGGAGATCACCTCCCTTCTCTTCCCTACCCTAGCTATGTCTAGCCTTGCTCTTGCTTGGATCTTGCCTAGCACCTATCTTCTGGTGGACTTGATCCTCCCCCTCGCTATGACTTGGTCCTCCTTTTATAGGCAAGGGGATGCCACAGAGGTCACGCGAGGAGCATGAGGGGGTCTTGGCGGGAAGTTCCCCCTCTCCGTGGTGGAGGTTGCGACGTGGCCTCTTCTCCTCCAAGTATCTTCCTCCGGTTTGATGAGATCCCCGCCCTTTAGGGGAAAGCGTGGTGGAGGAAAACTGGCACACCGCAAGTGCACTACTATAGAATACCCTATCAGTGGCGCACCTTTTTGGCTTTCTGTGGCGCACCCCCAGGTTTGCTAGGTGCGCCACAGAATTCTCGCCACAAAAAATATTTCTGTGGCGCACCCAGGGCGTGCGCCACAGAAAGTCCAACTTTCTGTGGCGCACCCAGTGTGGTGCGCCACAGAAATATCTCGGCAACACCCTATGCAGAGGAATTCTGTGGCGCACTGTTCCTCGGTGCGCCACAGAAAGTGGTGCGCCACAAAAAAAAGCGTGCGCCACAGAAATATGAAACAGAAATACAGATATTTTTTTCATTTTGCTGTACAAATATAGGTATATACAGGATTTATACAGGTTTATACAGAAATACAGGTATATTTGACAGGTATATAAACAGACAAACACATTAATCAATATGTCATCACACATATTACTTAGTGCCCGATCGAGATACATATATACACGTAATCACAAAAGTGCCGAATGTTTACACAATTAGTCATGATACAAACAAAAGTTCATCATTTCACACTACACATTACAAATCAAGTGTTCGCCGCCTAACTATGATCAAATGTAGTACACATCGGCGATGATGGTGAGCAAGAGCGCGCGGGAGCATGCATGATCATGGCTTCCTCTTTTTGAGCGGCGCTAGGAACGGTAGAATGTCCCCTCTCGTCCTCCACTCCCTAGTGTCATTCTGCGCCTCTAGTCGTTCTTCGATCGTCCTCTGAGACAACGCTGAAGATGGATTGGGATATATTGGTTAGTGATATACATAGAGTATAATTTGTTCATCTAAGTAGAGAGGCAAGACGATCAATCAATTGTCATGGTTGGAAATCATATGTCTATCCTATTTGGGTTTCATAGCATAGCATATATATAATATATAACCCTACACATGCACTTCTACAAAAAAGTACACACTAGCTAGTAATGCTTAGCAAGGCTATCTTTTATAATACATCCTACCCATGCGGAAGTGGAAGGACACTGAGGCGTGAATGAATGACATCCTCAAGGATGATCGTTGTTAAGTGCAGCCGGATGCGATGGAAGTCTTGTCTATAATCAGCATCTGTGAGAGCATCCGCCGTTTTGGTGTATTCTGCGAGCTTAGATGGAATCTTCGTTTTCTCGCAATCTCGTACAATCGCTTTAAGGTGATGGAGGGCGTAGTAGGCCTCCATCACGCTGCCATCCAGTTGCTTGATGCAATGGAATTGGATCCCATGCAAGAACTTGTGTGTGTTGTCGTCCTCCGTGAAAAATTCCGAGTTCTTATGGAAGGGGCCGCCCTTCTTGGCATAGGCCTCGAGAGCGTCATCGAGAACACCCTTTAATCTGTTGTATGATCTCGGCTGGCCGGATTTATTCCCCGAGTCCAAATAAGTGGAAACGGACCACCTCGGGGATACGTAGACGAGTGCGCAGTACTTGTCCCTGCTCAACACAATTGAAGCGGAATGTTGGACAAAGGATCAGCGATGGAAGAAATGTACTAGAAGGCATAAGATAGGACGGTGACGAGCGGATGTGTACTTACTCGAAAAAGTAAGGCAGAAGAAGGGTGTTCTTCTTCTTGTTGGCCAGGAAGACCCTAACGAGGTACTCCTTGGCCATTTCCCGTGTCGTTGATCCTTCCACCAGATGGCTGTCGCGCATGTAGTAAGGATCCACTATCGCGACGTACGGGGTATCATCTCTCCTGATCTTCATCGCCGCATCGAGCGCATATAGACGGACCATGTTATAGTCCAGCCATTTGGAGTGAAACAGGTTGAAGATGTCCTCATACGCTATGAAGAACACATCTGCGGGGTCTTCCTGGACGAAGTCCACCAACTCTTTTGGCACCTTGACCGCGAACGCCGGGTAACTCGGGTTCTCCTCTTTAAGAAGGGTCTCCTCTAGATACAAGACAAGATTCTGCAAAGTAATCATGGGTCCTTCTTCAAGGCGGAGCAAGTCCCCAGACAAGATAGGTGAAAGAGCATGAATTGCTCTTACTCGTGTTTTGGTGATGTTGACAATACAACATGTGCCTCTAACCCCTTGTTTAAGTGTGATCAGGTTTATGCAAACATTGCCATTGATCTCGCATCAAGAAAAGGAAGAAATCGATTGTTTACTGTCCTTGGGCGGTAGTACCGCCCCTTTGGGCGGTAGTACCGCTGTGCCATCCTGGTTTACAGGGGCGCGGCAGTACCGCTCTCAGTGCCGCTGAAATGGGGTTCGGGCGCCCATGTGCGGCAGTACCAGCGGTACTACAGGCGGTAGTACCGCTGGCTCATGGTGGTCAGCGTTGGTTTGACCACCACGGTGGCAGTACCGCTCGCAGTACCGCCAAATGGAGCTTCAGATGGCCATGTGCGGTACTACCGGCGACTTGGGCGGTAGTACCGCTCAGTAAGTTCCAAATGCACAGTCAGCGTGCAGCTTTGACCACAGCGCAGAAGGCGCCAGCGGTAGTACCGTAGTACCGCCCGGCGCAGCGGTACTACCGCTGGCTCAGGAAAAAGGGCTCCAACGGCCAGAAATTGGAAGGGCTATATAATGCCCTTCACCTACCTCTTGCTTGGCAGCTCGCCTCTACAAGAAAAACACCATTGTTGCAAGCTCAAGATTTCTTAGATCTCCCAATCCCTCCACCCAAACTCACTCATACTTGGAGGATTGAAGGAGAAGGCCCGGATCTACTACTTCACCAAAGCGTTCTTCATTTCCCCTTCATTCACTTGAGGGATTCGAGCCTAGGGTTTCCACTAGGAAAACCTAGGCATCTTGTTGTCCTCACTTGCTTGTTACTTTTGTGTAGCAGGTGTTGTTGGTGATTGAGAGCCCCTAATCCTTTTGTGGGTTGAGCCTCAAGTTGTTGTAATGAGCTTTTGTGCTCCGAATTCCGCTTTGGAGGATTCCGATAAAGAAAGGTGGACCGAGCTTTTGTGCGAGGTTCATCGGAGAATAGGGTGAAGCCTTTTGTGGCATCTTGAGTTTGAAGCTCACACCTCTCCAACGAGACGTACTCCCCTAAGAAGGAGGAACTCAGGAATACATTCTTGTCTCCGCGTGCTTTCCTATCGGTTAATCCTTTCTAGTTAGTTACTACTTGTATCTTATCTTGTTTAGACTTAACTTGTCATATAGGTAAATTCACCATAGTTGCATATCTAGAGAATTTACCTTTTAGTCAAGCCTTAATCGAAAAAGAATTAAAAATTGGAGTAGCTCCTATTCACCCCCCCCTCTAGGTGGCCATACGATCCTTTCAATTGGTATCAGAGCCTCGGCTCTTTATTCGGGCTTAACCGCCTAAGAGAAATATGGCCCTCGACGAACATGGGAATGAGATACCCGATGACACCATCGTTCCCACTTCTGTTTCCGTGGAGGACTTCACTTCCTTGAAGTCCTCTATGGATACTCAAATGGGAGAGTTGCGCAAAATGTTAGAGCAACTCATGGTGGCAAAGGGTATCGACTCCTCCCTAACTCCTGAGGCTCCTCCTAAGGAGGCTCTTCCTAAGGAGATGCCCTCGAATGTAAGTGTCGAAGAGAAAGCGGGGGTGAACTCAAATAAAAATGAATCCTCACCTAAAACACCTAATCGGAAGGGAGAGCATGCTAGAGTTCCTTTTGCATACTCTCCCGACCTACCCGTGCCTCATCCTCCTATTCACTTAAGAGGAGCTCCACCTAGTCTTAATGCATCTTCCTTTACCCGTTGGCAATCTTCTATGAAATCTCACTTGAAAAGTGGTTGCATAGGTCTTTGGAAGATCATTGTTGATGGATTCAAGCCGGTGGATGAAAATGACTTGACAAGGAAAGAAGAAGTTGAAGCTCAACTAAATTCCACCGCTCTTGATGTGATCCGTGTTGCCGTGGGTGAAAAGAACATCCATCACATTGAAGATTGCACCACCGCCAAGGAAGCATGGAACAATCTCACGGAGGTGTTTGTTGGAAATGAGAGCATGAGAAGAAATAGATATGAAGCCATGAGCAATCAAATTGAAGGCTTCTACAAGAAAGATGATGAAACTCATGAGGAGATGTATCAAAGGCTCAAGGCTCTTGCTACTGCATTTAGAGACCTTGGTGCTAAACATGTGGATGATACTTACATCAAGAGGAAGTATGTGAATGCCCTCATGCCGTTTGAAGAGAACGACTTGAATAGTCTCCAAGGGAAGCACAACTATGACCTCTTGACCTCAAATGAAGTCATGCAAGAGATGCAATCTTACAAGGTCCGAGCTCAAATTGCTAGAGACTCTCGTGCCCGAGCTCTTGGAATGGCCCAAAGTTCCTCACTTGCTTTGAAGGCCAAGGTTGTGGAACTAGATGAAGACCAAGATCATGAAGAGGGAAGTTACTTGGCACCCGAGGAACTCAAGGGTGCTCATAGAGATTATGTGGCTCTGATGTGGATAAAAAGCATAAAGCAAGAGGCTACAAGGAAGGCAACCCAAAAATGAAGACTTGCTTCAATTGTCAAGATCAATTCCACTATGTTGCCAATGCCCTTACAAGAACCGTGAAGAACATGGAGGAAGACTCATTCGCAAGGAAGCGTCAAGTTCTTCTCCCACGAAGCCTTACTTCAAGAAGTTCAATCCCAACAAGAAGCTACCTTCCAAGGTGTTGGTGGTGAGAGAGGAATATATGTCCGGGGATGAGAGTGATGAAGAAGAAACAACCACAAGTGAAGTGGCCGCTTTAGCCATTGCTTCATCGACAACCCCTTCTCTCTTTGAATCCCCCAATGATAATGTCACCACCAAATCCGCTACGTGTCTCATGGCCAAGCTCTCCGAGGTATCACCTTCCCTTCCTCCTAAGACTATGAATGAAATGCATGAATTTATGAGTCTTAGAGTTAAGGAAGAAAATGTTGCTTTGGATTTCTTGATGACTAACTTGCAAGGTGAAAGCAAGATTCGGCTTGAGATTCTTATGAGTCAATATGGCATCGCACAAGATCTCCTTAAAGAAAAGGGGAGACTAGAAAGAGAATATGCTAATGAGATCGCTTCCCTTACCGAGGCGATTGAGGAAGAGCATGAACTTCGAGTTTCTCTTGAGGAGAAGCTTGAGAATCTTGATGAATCTCAAAATGAAACTCTTTCTAAGATCATTAAAGAACGTGACCATGCTATTGCTAAATACAATGTTTTAGAGAAACAAAAGGTCGTATTTGGTGTTGGTCATAATAGACTAGCCGATGAGTTAGGGTCGCTCACCAAGGCTCACAAGGCCTTGGAGAGTGAACACTCTATTCTCACCAAGTCTTTTGAACAACTTCAAATACAATCTACTAAAATTGATGAACCTAGCTCCTCTACTTGCTCTTGTGATCATGCAAATATCATTGAGGAAAATGCTAGGTTGAAGAATGAACTTGCCAAGGCCTCTAGCCCTCAAGGTGAGAAACCTCTTTATGAGCTCTTGCAAGCGCAAAAGCCTCACATAGGGAAAGAGGGTCTTGGTTATGTTGCCAAGAAGAAGAAGAAGAACACGAACAAGAAGAATGCCAAGCCCGCACAAGCAAAAGAGACTACCATTGCGAGTGGTGATGCCACAAGGGGCAATGCCACTCACAATGACTTTGCGGGAAAATACAACCCTTCATATGTTCTTATGAAATCTATAGATGGTTGTGTTTTTGCTAAATATGTTGGCACTTCATATGGAGATGATTATCACTATGCTATTTGGGTTCCAAAGACCCTTGTGACTAACAAAAGAGGACCCATTTCACAATGGGTACCTAAAACAAAGACTTGATTCTTTGTAGGACTTTTCTTCCGGTGGATCTTCATGGCTCATTGATAGTGGGTGCTCTTCTCACATGACCGGAAGCAAAGAAGTAGTAAAGGGCCTATTGAATCAATTACTCACATTTTCTCATGTCACCGTCGGGAATAATGCAAGACTTAAGGTATTGGGATATGGCAATGTAGTGATCACTCCGGAGTTATCCATTGAGAAGGTCCTACTTGTTGAATCTCTCTCATATAATTTACTTTCCGTTGGTCAATTATGCAATGTCGGTTACACCGTTATCTTTAATAAACACCACGTGACCATCCTTTTCACTCAAACTCTTAAAGTAGCCTTTGTTGGATTTCGTGTAAACGGTTTGTATGTGGTCGATTTCTCGAAAGAGACCACTCAAATCGCCACGTGTCTAATGGCTAAATCCGACAAGGGTTGGCTTTGGCATCGCCGGCTAGGCCATGTCGGTATGAGAAATTTGCAAACTCTTGTGAAGGGTGGACACGTGGTAGGACTAACCGATGTTAATTTTTCCAAAGATCGTCCTTGTAGTGCTTGCATAGCCGGAAAGATGCATGAAAAGAATCATCCCAAGAAGAGCATTATCTCCACCGAGAGGCCTTTGGAGCTCCTTCATATGGATCTCTTTGGGCCTCCCACATATGATAGTCTTGGTGGCAAGAAATATTGTTTGGTGATTGTGGATGATTATACAAGATATTGTTGGACTTTCTACCTCAAGAGGAAGAGTGAAACTCAAAAAGTATTCATTGACTTTGCAACCTTAGTTCAACGCCAATATGACTCCAAGATTTTGGCAATAAGAAGTGACAATGGTACGGAGTTCAAGAATTACACTATGGATGATTTCCTAAGTGGGGAAGGCATACAACACCAATATTCCGCTGCTTATACTCCCCAACAAAATGGTGTCGCCGAAAGGAAGAACCGCACTCTTATTGATATGGCAAGAACTATGTTGGCCGAATTTCATTCCCCATATAACTTTTGGGCCGAAGCCATCAATACCGCTTGCCACTACTCCAACCGGCTCTTCTTTCGTCCTCTCATGAAAAAGACACCATATGAACTCCTTATCGGTAAAAAGCCAAATGTCTCTTACTTTCGCGTATTTGGATGCAAATGCCATGTTTACATTAAAGGTTGCCCAATTGCTAAATTTGAATCTAGAACTTTTGATGGTATTTTTGTTGGATATGCCGCAAACTCCCATACTTATAGGGTCTACAACATATCCACCGGATGTGTTGAAGAATCTATGAATGTGGAGTTTGTCGAGGATAATGGCTCCCAAGCGGAGCATATTGATCATGATAATGTAGGTGATGTACCTCCACCTCAAGCCATAAGAACTATGGGCATAGGGGAACTTATTCCTATTGAAGAACCTATTATGGACACTCAAGAAGAAGGAACAAGTTCTACTCAAGTTGAACCATCCACCTCAACCATTGATCAACAAGCTATACAAGAACAAGATCATGATAGTCATCCACATGAGCAAGATAATGGTCAAGACCCACCCAACTCTAGTGGAGAACAAGAACATGATGAACCCCCATCTCCAAGAACTCCACTTCGGGTTGACCATGAACAAGATGAAGGAAATGATGAAGATGTTCGTGTTGGTGAAACAATTGGTCAAGCCATAGAACGCCGAGTCATTCGGCGTGCATCAACATTGGATCATCTCCAACACTACAAAGAAAATATCCTTGGGAGTATTCGTAAGGGTGTGTCCACACGTAATCAATTAACTAACTTTTGTGGTCATGTCTCTTGTTTGTCT
Organism: Poa pratensis; assembly: GCA_947311845.1. Taxonomy (NCBI): domain Eukaryota; kingdom Viridiplantae; phylum Streptophyta; class Magnoliopsida; order Poales; family Poaceae; genus Poa; species Poa pratensis. The sequence continues at coordinate 21,468,745 of CAMZMU010000074.1, read as the reverse complement.
AGCTTAGAACCTCTCAAGGTATATGATGCTCTTGAAGACATGGATTGGGTTGCGGCCATGCATGAAGAATTGAACAACTTCGAGCGCAACAAAGTATGGTCATTAGTTGAAAGACCCAAAGACACATCACATAATGTCATTGGAACAAGTGGATATTCAAGAACAAGCAAGACTCACATGGTCAAGTCATTCGCAACAAAGCAAGATTGGTTGCACAAGGCTACACCCAAATCGAAGGAGTCGACTACGGTGAAACTTATGCCCCCGTTGCTAGACTTGAATCTATTCGTTTATTGATTGCCTATGCATCTACTCATAACATTACCTTATATCAAATGGATGTTAAAAGTGCTTTTCTAAATGGTCCACTAAGTGAATTAGTGTATGTGAAACAACCTCCGGGTTTTGAAGACCCTAAATTTCCTAACCATGTCTACTTACTACATAAGGCCCTTTATGGGCTCAAGCAAGCTCCACGTGCTTGGTATGATCATCTCAAGGAGTTCTTAGTAGACCATGGTTTTGAGATTGGGGTAATCGATCCCACCTTTTTCACAAAAAGGATAAATGGAGAGCTTTTCGTATGCCAAATATATGTTGATGATATTATCTTTGGTTCTACTAACCATGAATTTAGTGATCAATTCTCTAAGCTAATGACCAAGGAATTTGAGATGTCCATGATGGGAGAATTGAAGTATTTTCTTGGCTTTGAAATCCACCAATATAGTGAAGGAACATTCTTATGTCAAGCCAAGTATATTCAAGACATGCTCAAGAAATTTGATATGAACAACGCCAAGCCATATAAGTTTCCCATGGACTCTAAGGCGGATCTACACTTAGATCCGAAGGGTAAGGAAGTTGATCCCAAGCTTTATCGTTCTATGATTGGATCTTTACTTTACCTTTGTGCATCTAGACCGGATATTATGTTTAGTGTGGGTATGTGTGCAAGATTCCAATCAAGTCCTAAGGAAAGTCATGAAACCGCGGTTAAAAGGATTCTAAGATACTTGATAGATACTCCTAACTATGGTCTTTGGTACCCCCATGGGACAAGCTTTGATCTTGTAGGTTATTCGGATGCGGATTGGGCGGGTTGCAAAATGGATAGAAAATCAACTTCGGGTACTTGCCAATTCCTTGGTAGGTCTCTTGTGAGTTGGTCTTCCAAGAAACAAAATTGTGTGGCCTCGTCCTCCACCGAAGCCGAATACATTGCCGCCGGAAGTTGTTGTGCACAATTATTATGGATGAGGCAAATTTTAAAGGATTATGGTGTCATTTGTGACAAAGTGCCTCTTTTATGTGACAATGAAAGTGCCATCAAAATTGCTCACAATCCGGTACTTCATGGGAAGACCAAGCATATTGAGATCCGGTATCATTTTATACGAGATCATGTTGAGAAGGGTGATATTGCAATCGAGTATGTCAACACCAAGCATCAACTCGCCGATATGTTCACAAAGCCTCTTGGTGAAGCAAGATTCAAGGAGTTGAGAGGAGAACTAAATGTGGTGGACATAAGCAATTGGACTTAGTGGATTTCTTGCATACCTACCCATATTAGACAATAGTAATTTGGTTTAGGTGTAGGCATGGACATAGGGGAAGTGCGGTCCTAATACATTGGGCTATCCCTTCCCCCATTATGCCGATAGTAAGAACTCATTTGTCTCTATATTCGTTCTATGAATTGTGAGCTTAAATGAAGAGTAGTGGCGGTGAACCCAAGATATATCTTCGCGGTGTCACACCACATACACTCTTACATGGTGGCCTAGGCCACCGCCCTCCTCCTTATGAGGAGTTGATCTTATTTGGCTCTTATTTGGGTATTTTAGACCTTTTTGCTTTGGGAGAGTGCTCAAATTTGGCCTTTCGTGTCGATTCTTGCATTTTTGGGTAAACTCTCTCTCTCCAGTTTCGAGTTCTATCCTAAGCCTCAACTTTATCCTAAGCCACTCAGTCTCAAATACCTTTTATTTCATGCTCTCGACAAAGTTGTTGGTCGGAACCGGTGACAAATCCTTTTTACGGCTTCAATTTGAGCCATAAAAAGTTTTTGCCCCCTGGCACCGGTACTACCGGCCCATGGAGCGGTACTACCGCTGGCTCGGGTGCCTCTGCCCCTGCCAGCGCGTGGGACCGCTGCCCGGGCCGCGCAGGAATCGGGGGCGGTACTACCGCTGGATCGAGCGGTAGTACCGCTCGTGCGGATTTTTCCAGGATAAGGGCACGGGCGGATGGGTGAAAGTCAATCCTTCCATTTTCCCCATCCGCCCCTCTCTCTCCTCCTGTGAATCCGCCGCCGCCGGCCATCCTCTCCGCCGGGACCGAGCTCCCCCGGCCGTGGTTCTTGCACCCCCGGCCCGGGACCTCTCGGGCATCTCTCCCTCCCTCGATCCTCTGCCATGAGCACCGGTAAGCTCTCTCCCTCTCTCTCATCTAGTTGATGGATGGAGATGACCAGATTGCTTTCCTCGTGGTGTTCTTGACAAATTGGTGTGGTAGAGATGCAATCTAGGATGCCTAGAACCCTGTGTATGAATCTTGTGAAGAATCTATGGCTAGTTTTGTAGTTCTCCATCTAGATTTGTTGGATATGACTATGGATGTTTTTCATGTTCCTCTGTGAATGTATCACCATCTTGTGCCAAATCCAACCTTCCTAGATGTTGTACTCCCACCTAGCATTTGTTTCCTCCAAGTTATGTTCACTCGTGTTCTTGGTTTTTCTACCATGAAATATTTGTGTGTTTCTCATCTCCATGCTTTCCTACCCCATGCTATTCACAGGTGGTTCGAGTGGTTCTAAGACTCGGGGAAAGAAACCTAGGGTTGACGAGATGGACGAGGAGTTTGATCCCACAATGGAAGAAGTGTATGGTCCCTCGGTCACCAAGAGCAAGAAGGCTGCTCCGAAGAAGAAAGCTGCTGCCAACAAGAACAAGCACTTGACAGCGAGTGGGATGTCTGACAAAGATTACACTTCCATGAGGAAAAGAGATCCATATGCAGTTGATCGAGTAAATTTGACTCCTCAGTTTCGGGGCACCAATCCCTTCTTCCATACCCGTTTTCAAGAGGAGTGCTACAATGAGATACTTTATCGCAAGCCCAATGACAATGTGCTAGAGCTGAGGTACATTGATATCCCTCACATGGAGAGAAAGCCCGAATACTTTGGAGAAGCATTGTCTATGTGCCATGAGTTTGGGATTGTTCCTTTCATCACTCTCCAACAAAATTATGATGAAGCTCTAGTTTGCCAATTCCTCGCCACCGTCTATTTTGGCACCGAGGAGCCCCGCTACATCACTTGGATGTCGAAAGACAAGCAGCTCACCGCTCTTTGGAGTGATATTGGATCCATGCTTGGATATGAAGATTTTGGTCCCCATTGGACCGATGCTCTTGATAAGAAGTACTTCCGGGTTCACCTCAATCCAAAGCCTTTGCCCAAGGATGATCTTGTTCCCCTCTATTTTTGGAAGAAGTACACAGTTGGCAACTCGGATGCTCTTTACCCTCCGTATGAGATCATGCATCGCATTTACCGGGAAACCATCAATCCCAAGGTTGGAAATTTGGATCAAATTCACAGCTACCTAGTTACCTTGATGGTCATGACTCATCGTATGAAAACCAAAGGGAAGAAACTGGATGTTATGGATTATCTTTGGAATGAGATTTGGAACGTCACCATTTTCAAGAAGAATGCTTGCTTCGGCCCCCTCATCATGAAGATTATCCTTTGGAAGTGGGCCAACGAGCATCCCTCTGAGGGTCTTAGTGACCACAACACTTGGATCATCCACAAGCCCAAGCAACTCCGTGTCAAAGATCATACGGAGAAGGTCAAGGATACCAAGGGTACCAAAACTACTAGGGGCAAGGACAAGGAAGTTGTAGGTGATGAAGGTCCCTCTCGGGCTGCCAAGGAGAGTGGCTTCACTTGGATGGCTCGTCAAATGAAGAAAGTGTTTGGTTTGTCCAAGGCTATTGAGAAGAGGGCATGGGAACGTGAAGACAAAGAGAAGCAAAGAACTCTCAAGGTGAAATCTTCTCTTGGTCGGACTATGATGGTGATGAAGAAGAAGTGTCCTCTCGTCGTCGCCCTCGCCCCCCAAGCAATGAGTAAACCCGGGACGTTAGCATCGGTTTCTCTCCTTTTTGGTGTCTTGATGCCAAAGGGGGAGAAATATCTATTAGGTCTTCGTGGGTTTTGCATGGGAAAGTCACAAGTGTTGCGCTCTTCTTGATTGGTTTGTTTATGCGCTTGTGAACTTGGTTATTTGTCGTTTTTATGTTGTGAACCTCGTTTGTTATGCATGGTGTAAGACATGTTGAACTTTAAACTTTATTCCCATGCTTATGTTGTGATATGATCTATATGTTGTGATATGATCTATATGTTATCTTGCACAGTTTGTAAAAGTTAGGGGGAGTGTTGATCCTATTTGTTGTGCATTTGAGCATTCAAAAGCTATCCGTTAATATGCACACATTTAGGGGGAGCTCTGTCTAAATTTTTACAAATTGTTGTTGTATTGTCATCATCCACCAAAAAGGGGGAGATTGAAAGAGCATGAATTGCTCTTACTCGTGTTTTGGTGATGTTGACAATACAACATGTGCCTCTAACCCCTTGTTTAAGTGTGATCAGGTTTATGCAAACATTGCCATTGATCTCGCATCAAGAAAAGGAAGAAATCGAGTGTTTACTGTCCTTGGGCGGTAGTACCACCCCTTCGGGCGGTAGTACCGCTGTGCCATCCTGGTTTACAGGGGCGCGGCAGTACCGCTCTCAGTGCCGCTGAAATGGGGTTCGGGCGCCCATGTGCGGCAGTACCAGCGGTACTATGGGCGGTAGTACCGCTGGCTCATGGTGGTCAGTGTTGGTTTGACCACCACGGCGGCAGTACCGCTCGCAGTACCGCCAAATGGAGCTTCAGATGGCCATGTGCGGTACTACCGGCGACTTGGGCGGTAGTACCGCTCAGTAAGTTCCAAATGCACAGTCAGTGTGCAGCTTTGACCACAGCGCAGAAGGCGCCAGCGGTAGTACCGCCCGGCGCAGCGGTACTACCGCTGGCTCGGGAAAAAGGGCTCCAACGGCCAGAAATTGGAAGGGCTATATAATGCCCTTCACCTACCTCTTGCTTGGCAGCTCGCCTCTACAAGAAAAACACCATTGTTGCAAGCTCAAGATTTCTTAGATCTCCCAATCCCTCCACCCAAACTCACTCATACTTGGAGGATTGAAGGAGAAGGCCCGGATCTACTACTTCACCAAAGCGTTCTTCATTTCCCCTTCATTCACTTGAGGGATTCGAGCCTAGGGTTTCCACTAGGAAAACCTAGGCATCCTGTTGTTCTCACTTGCTTGTTACTTTTGTGTAGCAGGTGTTGTTGGTGATTGAGAGCCCCCAATCCTTTTGTGGGTTGAGCCTCAAGTTGTTGTAACGAGCTTTTGTGCTCCGGATTCCGCTTTGGAGGATTCCGATAAAGAAAGGTGAACCGAGCTTTTGTGCGAGGTTCATCGGAGAATAGGGTGAAGCCTTTTGTGGCATCTTGAGTTTGAAGCTCACACCCCTCCAACGAGACGTACTCCCCTAAGAAGGAGGAACTCGGGAATACATTCTTGTCTCCGCGTGCTTTCCTATCGGTTAATCCTTTCTAGTTATTTACTACTTGTATCTTATCTTGTTTAGACTTAACTTGTCATATAGGTAAATTCACCATAGTTGCATATCTAGAGAATTTACCTTTTAGTCAAGCCTTAATCGAAAAAGAATTAAAAATTGGAGTAGCACCTATTCACCCCCCCTCTAGGTGGCCATACGATCCTTTCAATAGGTTTACCAGCTTCATGAACTCGGGGGTAGCCTCGTGGAATCGTGTCTTCAAGACCCCGGATCTTAGGATCTGGCTGGCTCGCAGAGGATCCTTTTCTCTTCCTTTGCTTCTTCTTTTTCTTCGTCTCTGGGGATTGTGGGGGTGCAGTGAACCCCGCTTTAACTGTTTCATGCAGCGTGTTAGGGCTGAAAATGTTACCCAGTTGAGCTTGATGATCGCCGGCATCCGGAGGCGTGTCGGTGAAGGCCAGGCGCTGTGTGCATGAAGTGGGACGAGCAGGTTCAACGCGTGGTCGCGGAAGGGTTCTTCATCCACAAGAGGCATGTACATATCATCCCGGCAGGCGCCAGTGTTGATGTACTCATCGACGTTGACATCCTCCTCCTCCTCATTGTCGTCGTTGCCACCAAGTTGAGGTGCAATGGCTTTGTCCTAAACATAAACAATAGCACATCCGTTAGTCGGGAAAGTCGGAAAGTTGGGGAATTCGGAAAGTCAGAACTAACCTTGGACGGTTGCGGTGAAGACGTTCCCAACAACTGTTTGTGGCAGTTGGTTCAGGCGACGACCGGCGGTAGCTTCCGGCCGGTGGTGGGGGCGACCGGCCGTAGCTTCCGGCCGGTGGTGGCGGCGACCGGCGGTTCCTTCTGGGAGGTGGCGACGGCTGCTTGTGGCGCCGGTTCATCCACAACAGCTTGTCGTGGCCTCCTCGACGGGGGCCGAACAACCTGGGGCCGGGGCCTCGAGGTGGCGCCGCTGGTGCGCCTGTACCCATGAAGAACATCCCCAAGACGAATCTGGGTCTTCGGCCATTCCAGCATCCATGACCCTAATTCGCTAAGCTTCATGTGTTTCTCGGCTCCCTGAGGTTGCATGGGGGGGGGGGTCGATGTCACGGAACTCATGCAGTACCTCGCGAACATTGACTTTCATCATGTCCTCTCTCATTCGGGTGGTGTGCAGATCGCGGGTTAAAGGTTGTATGATCCTGGCCGTTGCGACTTCCTTCAACTCGCCTCCGGCCCCTACCCTATGCAGGAGTATGCAAGGTATGTCCTGGGAGTCAACACATGTTGGGCACCATGCATGAGATATGGCAGTCATCAAAGGCATATATAGTCATAGGAGCTGTCGCAGACTAACTAATTAGTTACCTTGTCGATGGCGTCGAGCTCGGCTAATGTCGAGACAAGGGCGTCGGTGCCGGCGGCCGGCCTATCATTCTCCGGGCGCTCATGCGCATTGTCATTATTCTCTGGCTGGGGGGCACCGGTGGGGTCACCAGGACCAGCGACACGACAGGGGGCACCGGTGGGGTCACCAGGGCCGGCGACATGTTATTGCTGGAGGTGCTGCCGGTGAAGTTGGGCACGTTTATCGGCCCCTGTTGACCTCCCGCATGCCAAGTAGCTATCCCCTCCATCAATGCAGGGGTAACAAACTCCGGAGCTTCTCGTCCAGCTTCTCGGCCACTAGCTTGTCCACCATGGTGGAGTCCACCTTTTCTTTCTCTAGTGTCTCCAGCTTCTTCCTTAGCTCGAGAACCTCGGCTTTATCTTTAGCCGGCTTCCTCCTCTCCTTTCTCTTGTCGGTGTCCGTGCTGTAGTACTCGAGGAACTTCATGCTCGTACCAAAGCCGGTCACACGGCCAGCTGACATCGGCGGCTTTGACTTGTCCCTCCCCTTGTAAACGTTCATCGCCCGGTTGAAAGTCGTGTCCCACGGGCTGGCCTGAGCCTCCTGGGACGACATGTCGGCCTCAGCCTCAGCCTTCAACTCAGCCTCCTGTGGACAAAGCAAATAAACGTGAACCCATGTAGAAATCAATGCAAATGGACTTTGAGATATCCGTGTTAATTAAGTTCCTTACCAGCGTTTTCTCGAAATCCAACACATCTTTATAATCGGTAACGAATTCCCCTGTCCCCGGCTTCAGATAGTAGCGGGACCGAACAAAGTTCCTAACTTGCTCGTCCGTGATTTTATGCCACGGGTTCTCTTTCCCAAGTCTCGCAACCTCGGCATCCTCCTTGTCCCAAACGGGCTTTTTTCCTGCGTAACCGCCGCTTCCCAAATGGTGGTTACCTAAGCTCAGTGCCCGCATTTTCTTCCCCCACTCGGTCCATTTTTCAGCGTCCGGAGATGCCAAGGCCAACTTCAATGCCTCGAACTCTTCTAAGTCGATGTACGGCTCTTTGGCACGGATCTCTTCCCAGCTAACACCCTTTTCAAGGCCTTGTTCATCTTCGTGATGGCGAAGCCATCCACCTTTTTGTTTCCATCCTCCGGGAAAATGTATCATTCGTGAAGCTTGTTGAGGAGTTGTGTGCGCAAAGCCTCATTCTCCGCAGTCCTGAGGTCATATGTGTTGATCGACACGGTTTCCCGGAGGATGCACCCTAGTTGCATGCCGTACCCTTTTGCGATGTTCCTATGCTCCTGGGGTAGGCCAATTTTCGAGACCTTAGTGAACGTGTCGGTGACATTGCCGACCGCTTGCGGTGTCCGGTCCTTCCTCTCCTTCTTAAGCTTCTTAGCTGGTGGGTTACCACCACCACCGCCATCCGTGTGGTCGCCGCCCTCGGTGGTGGTGGTTGCGTCCCCATCTCCGTCGGTGTCCTGCGCATCCTCCATCTCTAACAGAAAGTCACCATCGCCGTCACGAGCCAGTTCGGTGGCTTCCGCATCCTCCATCTCTGGGTTCACTTCCCAGAACGACATGTTCTTTTGTCTAGCTTGTTCTTCGACGCTCATGTGAAGCTTAGAAGGGCCGGCCTCGGAGGACATGTTTGCACTGCATTGAAAAAGAGGAAAAAAGTTAGTACAACAAATATAACAAAAGCATCACTTAATTTAGTACTAAGATACCCTGGCCCATGCATTAGCCGCAATACCCCATATGTCCTATTTTTAGCAAAGGTCATGCCAAAAAATTCACGATTTTTTTGGCACGACCTTTGCTAAAAATAGGACATATGGAGTACCCGAATTTGCCGGAACGGAAGTTAATCGACGTTCCGGCAATCTCAAGGGCCTCACGGGGTACTTGCACAAGCATTTCACAAATAATGGCCGACATCGCTGGCCGGCAACAGCATCACATCAACAACATCCACATTTCACAAATAATGTTTGCCGGCATAGCTGGCCGGCCAACAGCATCACAAACAACCACGACACGATGGTCGTGGTATCACATAACACATGGTCACCGGAGCTCACCAAATCGATTCCACGGGTGTCTTCTTGCCTAGCACACACAAGCACCTCTGCACCCTGTACAAGAATATGCAGCAAGCATTAACACAAACAAGAATGCATCTTTTCATGTACTAACACTTCACAAAATCACTTCTTCTAGTTTCTTACAAACAAGCATTAACACAAAGCAACAACACTTAGCATTAACACAAAGCAACCCATATGTCCTCAACTAGTGTGCTTGCTTGCAGCAAGTACTTGCAGCAAACAATCAACAACCAATGTAAAATTAAATTACTAGCACTAGCAACAACACTTAGGAAATTTTTAAATTTTTTTTGGTCTCCGTGCAATTACTAGCACTAGCAACAACACTAGCAACAACACTTAGCAACAACACTAGCAACAACACTTAGCACTAGCAACTGAAACCTAGAAAATTTGGTTGCACATTTCATCAAGGACCTAGTGTGCAACCATGGCAGGAGAGGGAGGGGAGGGAGAGAGGGGCAGTACCTCAGCAAGGATGGCGAGTTGAGGTCGTCGGTGGCTCGTGGCTGGCACAGGCGGCTCGACGGCGAGGGGAGGGGAGGTGACGGCGGTGTTGTGGAGGGGAGGGGAGGGGAGGGGTAGGGGTTGGCCGGGGCGCGGCTCGGGCGGCGGCGCGGTCGAGCACAGCCGCGTGGTGGGCGGGGGCGCGGCTCGGGCGGGGGCGCGGCTCGGGCGGGGCGGCCGGGGCGCAGGGGATCAAGGTCGCCGGCGACGGGGAGTTGCGGCGGCATCGAGGGCGACGGGGAGTTGCGCGCGTGGGGACTTAGCGAAATTTGGAACGAAGAGGCAGCGCGGGGGCGGCCCCACATGTAAGTGGAGGCCCGATAATTCTGTGGCGCACCATTGGAGGGATGCGCCACAGAACGCATCATTTGGGTGGATGCGCCACAGAAATATCTGGGCCTATAAAATAAAAAGCTATGCTGCTGTATCATAACACAAACACACACACAGCCCAGTGGTGGATGCGCCACTTCAATTAACCTGGGCAAGCCATGTTCGAATCCTGGCTGCCTCAGTTTTTTTTAAATCCTGGCAAATATTTCTGTGGCGCATCCCTCTGCCAATGCGCCACAGAATTCCCTTATTCTGTGGCGCATAACTCAGCGCATGCGCCACATAATTTGTGTACCAGAACTGCTAAAAAACCTGCTAGCATTGTACCAGATCGAACTGCATTGTCTTGCATTATACCAAAACCTGCTAAAAAACCTGCTAGCATTTGTGACAAGCAAACTAGCATAGCCCAATGGTTAGTAGACCATTATGTCAATTCATTGAATACATATATATGGTCTTGCATTGTCTCACACACAATGTCTCATACATATTCATGATCATACATATATATGCTTGCATTGCATTGTCTCTCTCACACACACACAAATTAAATACACCAAAAAAGTCTCTTCTTCGTCTTGGTTCTGTGAGCTAGATTATCTTCTTTCCCTTTTTGCGGTTGAAAACTTTAGGCCGGTGACCTTGAGATCTCTTCACGTGAAAAGACAACCTTTAGTAGGTAGGGAGGTCTTCCTTCTTTGTGTACTAGTAGTAGGCATGTCGAGGAACTTGTCGAATTCCTCCTCGATCTTTGGCTCGTTGTCCAAGTCTTGCTCAGTGGCGCCTCCTTCCATTCCGATGATGCTCCTCTTGCCCCTCCTCACGACAACACGGCTAGGCTTTGACGGGTCAGTAATGAAGAAGCATTGCTCAACTTGGCTAGCGAGTACCCATGGCTCATTTTTCGCGGAGGCGTTCTTCGATTTGGCATCGGGTATTACCATGGTGGTGAAATACCGGCCTTCTTTGACGGCGTCCTTGGCCCATCTTACACGGCACATTGGCACCAACTCTCCACAGTAGTTGAGCTCCCATATGTCCTCAGTCCTTCCGAAGTATCTTTCCTTGACAGTAGCCTCCTCATCGCCGTAGGATAGCATAGTTACTCCTGAGTTTTGACATTCCGACTTGTTGTCCTTTTCCTCGGTGGAGAATCTGTAGCCGTTGATGTCGTACGCCTGATAGGTCTTTACGTTGTGCGAGGGACCCCGTGATAAGGAGAATATGAGTCTTTCATCTTCCGTAGATGGTGCTTTGTTCTTTGCTAGCTCCAGTTGCTTTTGCTTGAACCAACGCGTGAAGCTGGAGTTGTGCGCTCTGGTTACGTCTCCCTTCTTCCTTGGCCGGCCCAGTTTGATGTAATGTTGCTCGAGTAAGCATTTGTGCTGTTCCACCCGAGTTTCGATCAATTGTAAGTGTTGTAGCGCGACCCGGTGATCCCTGTCGAAGTCGTCCTTTCGACCCTGCATGCTGACAAAGGTTGAGTTGGTGCCCTCTCGGTGACCATATCCATTGAGCCTGCCGAAGTGTTTCCTCATGGGCAGACCAACATCCTGGTTCTCGGTGCTTAGATAATTCTGGCAGAAGGAGATGCACTCGTAGGTTAGAAAGCCCTTGGCCATGCTCGCGTCTGGATGGGACCTGTTGCAGACGTATCCTTTCATGACACCGTTCATCCTTTCGAACGACATCATGTAGTGCATGAACGTTGGCCCGAGCTGCCTGATGTCATCTACGACATGGAGAAGGAGATGCACGCAGATATCAAAGAATGCTGGCGGGAAGTAAATCTCGAGCTCGCATAGTATCAGCACGATCTCTTCCTCTAGCCTGTCGACCTGCTTCACGCCGATCGACTTCCTGTTGATGGCGTCGAAAAAGTTGCAAAGGGCAAGCAGCGTATCACGGACGTTCTCGTCCATTATCCCTCGAATCGCAACGGGAAGTATCTGCGTCAATAGCACGTGACAGTCGTGAGACTTCATCCCGCTAAACCTCTTCTTCGTTCCGTCCAGATATCTGCTTATCTGCCCCGCGTAACCATGAGGAAATTTGACTCCTAGGAGACACATGTAGAATTGCTCGAGCTCCTCCAGACTCATAGTGAAGCACGTAGCGGGAAGCACCACAGTGTTCTTCTTTACCCTTTTGCGACGACCTTGAGTCCCTTCCGTCTGATCATCATCATCGTCATCGCTATCGGGAGCGTGAAGATCTTTCCTGACACCAAGCCATTTCAGATCGTATCTTGCTTTCGTCCCATCCTTGGTCTTTTTCGGCATGTTGGAAAGAGTGCCAAGCAGATTCTCGGTGACATTCTTCGTAATGTTCATCATATCGAGGCTATGTGGCGTCTTGAGGACCTTCCAGTAGGGCAAGTCGTGGAAAACAGTCCTCGCTTTCCATACACCCAGCAGCGGATCTACCTTCGGTCGTTTCTTTCTCGGCGTAGGGCACTCCTTCCAATTCTTCAACAGCTCGTCGATTTCTATGCCGCTCCTCGGGATCGGGGCTTCTTCGAGCTTGTCCTTACCATTAAATAGGTCACCGTGTTTCCTCCACGGGTGATCCATGCGAAGCCACCTTCGAGCCCCTGGGTACACTGTTTTCGAAGACCCGGTCTTCCTTGGTAGCTGGAGATGCGGGGTCTTATCCATGCACCTGACACATCCGTGGCCTACCTGGGCCGATACATATGAGCAACCAGGATAGTCCTGCACCGTCGTGAGCAACGTGGCTCTCATGGGGAAATAATCTCCAGTGTAGGCATCCCACGTACGGACTGGCGTCGCCCACAATGTGGCTAACTCCTTTTCCAACAGCGCGAGATACGTATGTATGTGGACACCTGCTTGTTTCGGCCCCTGAATGAGAATACTCATGTGTGTATACCTTTGCTTCGTGCACAACCACGGGGGAAGGTTGTAAGGCCATACAAACACGGGCTAGGTGCTATGCGTGCTACTCTGGTTGCCGAACGGATTGAGTCCATCGGTGCTCATACCGAGCCTGACGTTCCTTGCGTCGCCTCCGAAATTGGTGACGGTGTCCAACTCTTGCCACTGGCTAGCGTCTGAAGGGTGTGTAAGGATCATGTCCTTCTCCGGATCTTCTTCGGGCTTCTCCCTTTCCGCGTGCCATTGCATGAGCTTTGCTTCCTTAGGGTCCACGAAGTACCGCTACAGACGGGGAGTGATAGGAAAGTACCATACCACTTTTCGAGGAACTTTCTTCCCACGGCTCTTGTACCGTCCTTGGCCGCACACCGGACATGTGGTTTTGTCCTCGTACTCACCCTGATAAATTGCGCAATCATTGATGCAGGCGTGGTATTTAACGTGCGGTAGGTCAAGAGGGCACACGACTTTCTTGGCCTCCTCGATACTAGTTGGCAATGTGTTCCCCTCGAGAAGATGCTCGTGGAAGAATTGCATGTTCTTGTTGAAGCTCGTGTCGGTCCATTTATTTCCCGACTTCATCTCCAGAGCATTAAGCGTTATTTGCAAGCGCGTATCCTGCGGCCGGCACCCAGGATACAACAGAGTCTTCCCGTCTATCTCCATTTGCGCCAGCTTGGCTTTCTCTCTAACGGTGCTCGCCTGCTTGAGGAGCAGTTCTTGAACATGAGACTCTATCAAGGCCGACATTAGCGAGCTCTGCGGCGTGTTCGCGTCTTGTCCACCACCATCATGACCATGTCTGTCGGCATCTCCTTCGTCACGATCATCTTGCCCGCCCTCGTCTTCAGGCGCAACATTTGCTGTCGGCGCTTGGTTGAAGCCTTCCATGAAACCGCGCCTGAGCAGATGTTCCTCCAATTGTCCGGAATCAGGGTCGATCCATCTCACAAATTTGCAACTTCTACATGGACATCGTATCTAGCGCCCGTTGCACCGAATCATTTCCGCCTTCGCTTCTTCCTTGTAGTTGTTGATTCAACTGGAGCTCATCTTGATGACCATGGTCGCCTACGCGGTATACATATAGAGTATGTGTTATTAATTAGAATTAATTAACCGCAACATGCACACACACACATACAAGCTTCTCATGCGGGAAGTCGGAAAGTCGGAAATGCTCGACAAAAAAATCCGGCATGACTTCCCCTAAAAGTAGGACATATGTGGTGCAAAAATTTACCGAAATGGAAATGAATCAACATTTCGGCAAACATCCATGCACCACGCCGACGCAACGCTACAACAAAAGGCAACAACATGCACAACACACACAAGCTTCATGTATAAACATCGATCATCGTGCAAACCGCCCGCCGACAAGTTTCTCATGCCTTCAAAACATCCATACACATCGCCGGCCACACAAAACATGCACACACATATCCATCCAACAATACCCACCTAGTAGATCTAGATCCGTTGCCGAGACGTGACCGTGGTCGATGAGAGAGAGTGTGTGGTGATAGAGAGAAAATAGTGGACAAAAAGAGAGGAGGAGAATATATATGGAGGCTCTCCCCAAGCCCTCACCAAATATATATCAAACAAAGTAGGTTTAACAACATATAATGGAGAATATGATGGTCAAAATGGCATGGGAGAGAGGAGGAGCTCGAGCTAGATGGGAGGATGAAGAAGGTCACATGCATGGGGAAAGTGTGCTGCCACCTTTTTGTAGATCTGGTGGGCCAACTTTCTGTGGCGCATGGTTCTGGATGCGCCACAGAAAGTGGACATTCTGTGGCGCACCGTGGCTGGTGCGCCACAGAAACCCAACTTTATGTGGCGCATCCAACACCATGCGCCACAGAAAGTTGAGTTTCTGTGGCGCACCAGCCACGGTGCGCCACAGAATATCCCCAGATGGACCTCTCCCCAATAATTGTACGTGGGACCCACGTGGGACCCACAGGATTTCTGTGGCGCATGGGGTCCCATGCGCCACAGAAGTATGGCTTTCTGTGGCGCATGTGTGGGCATGCGCCACAGAATTCTGACTTTCTGTGGCGCATGGGCAAAAGATGCGCCAGAGAAAGTCCAAAATTTCTGTGGCGCACCATCACCCATGCGCCACAGAAATAATTCTGTGGCGCACCAATTAAGGGTGCGCCACAAGCAGCCAAGTCTCCTATAACCCTTTTCCTAGTAGTGGTGGTGTCCCCTGCTCACGCCTTGCTTCCCAAGTCTTCTAGGCTCTTCTACCATCTTCGGGAGGGTGCTGGAAACCCTCGGCTTCGACTGGTACGGCTTGTCACCCGAGAGGGAGTCCGGCCTCGCCGGGGTCTCGGGCTCTCGGGTCCTCCTTCTCTTCCGGGGTGCGAGGGACGCCGGGGTCCTTCGCACCCGGCAGGCATGGATGGCCTGCGGGGTGCCCGCCAGCTTTGCACCGCGCCTTAGTCTTGTCCATCTTTGAGCTGGGCCCACAGGCGGTGGACCCACTTTCGCAATACTAGGGGAACCCTGTGTTCCACTGCTACAACAGTAGCCCCCGGGCATGGTCCCGGCGGCTTTGCTTTAGCGGCTGCCGGGGCCATGACCAAAAAGAGGTCAAAGTGGGTTCCGGCGCCTGGTCTTCTCCTCGGAGTTATTCCTCTTGGGGGAATAACTGTTCTGGCCTCCTCGACTCCTGATAACGGAGGAAACGAGGAGTCCACCGCTTGAGGGAAAGGCTCGCGCTATAAAAGCGGGGAGCGCCCCTTGGCTCCTTGGTCAATTCCTCAGTCTTCTCGATCCTCAATCCATCCAGAACCACGGTAGCCAATGGCTCCGGCGAAGAGGGGTAGGGGGCGTCCTCGAGCTACCCCGGCCGCAGCGGAAGACGGACTTCCTGTTCGGGTCGCGGCGCATCCCGAAGTCGAGGGAGAGGGGGCCGCGGCCGTCGCGGAGGTCGCGGCAATCGTGGAGGCCGCGGCCGCTGTTCTACTTCTTCTTCGTCGAGGAGTTCAATCCACACGGGCTTCGCGCCATTCGAGTTCATGGTGGACTTGTTCTGTCGGCCTTGCAGCCGCTTGTTCCTCCCCGATTCCTTTGTGTCGGTGCTGCCGGAGGACAAACCGGCTGGCTTCTGGCTGCAGGTTGAAGGTTGCCCCAATGGACCCTCCTGGGTCGAAGCCGAGTACAACGCCGACGACTCCATGCTCCTGGGCCATGGATGGAAGTCATTCGCCCACTCCCGGAAGTTAACCCGGGGGCAGAGCGTGATGTTCCAGTATGATGGGGACGCCACACTCACCGTGAGGATCTTCTGCGCTGCCGGAGGAAGTGCGGAGTGCTGCAGGGAAAGCAGCAGCAGTGGCAGCTCCAGCTCCTCCGACGAGGATGAAGATGAGGAAAACACATCTAGCATCAAGGCGGAGGAGAACTCTTCTCCTTGAAGATGCGGGAGGGCCGGAAGGAGACACTGAAGATCTCCTTGGCCTTCTTTTTTGGGCGGCCCGGCGGCGCAGGTGGGCGAGCAGGAGGCGTCGAAAATGTCCTTCACCTCCTTCTTTGCCGCCTCGTCCACGTACTTCTGGAAGTAGCGCCTTCCATTATACGGTAGTGCTCCTGGTTCCTTGGGAGCAGAACCTTTTCTTGTAAAAAGTAGGGTCCCGATGTAGTCCTTGCATTTGTCGAAGAACTTGTCTTTTTCCATGCCCTTCGCCTTGTGCCTCATGTGAATGAGAACTGGTTTTTTGCAAACCGCGTCCCCGTTACTGTGATATTTAGAACGCCAAGTGGTAGGTGGGAACTGGGGAGCCTATAAAAAACCCCCTCAGCCCCCAGCTTCTCTGTGCACCGTTCCCTAAACTCGCCTCCCCTTCTCTAGTGAAACTCAGAGCTTGTAGATGATGCCTGGCGGCGCAGAGTCGATGTCTGGAGATGCAGGGGTAGCTTCAGACGTGTCCACGGCGGAGTCTGTCTTCCGAGGCAAAGTAGATCTTGCCCTCCGCCCTAGACAATCCCTTGTGTTCCCCGCAGTGGGGACATAGCAGGACCTGCGGCCATGGACGCGTCAGTGGCTGTGGCGAACCGGAAGGATGCCGTCGTCGCGAAGCTATGGAGGGAAGCGGCGCACAATCCGGGACTGTGAAAGGATCGTATCGCCACCTAGAGGGGGTGAATAGGTGCTACTCCAATTTTTAATTCTTTTTCGATTAAGGCTTGACTAAAAGGTAAATTCTCTAGATATGCAACTATGGTGAATTTACCTATATGACAAGTTAAGTCTAAACAAGATAAGATACAAGTAGTAAATAACTAGAAAGGATTAACCGATAGGAAAGCACGCGGAGACAAGAATGTATTCCCGAGTTCCTCCTTTTTAGGGGAGTACGTCTCGTTGGAGGGGTGTGAGCTTCAAACTCAAGATGCCACAAAAGGCTTCACCCTATTCTCCGATGAACCTCGCACAAAAGCTCGGTCCACCTTTCTTTATCGGAATCCTCAAAGCGGAATCCGGAGCACAAAAGCTCGTTACAACAACTTGAGGCTCAACCCACAAAAGGATTGGGGGCTCTCAATCACCAACAACACCTGCTACACAAAAGTAACAAGCAAGTGAGAACAACAAGATGCCTAGGTTTTCCTAGTGGAAACCCTAGGCTCGAATCCCTCAAGTGAATGAAGGGGAAATGAAGAACGCTTTGGTGAAGTAGTAGATCCGGGCCTTCTCCTTCAATCCTCCAAAGATCAACGAGTTTGGGTGGAGGGATTGGGAGATCTAGTGATTCTTGAGCTTGCAACAATGGTGTACTTCAGATCTGGGCGAGCTCTTGGCTGGAGGTAGGTGGAGGGGTATATATACCCCTCCCAGAAATGTAGCCGTTGCAGTCCACTTAGACCGGAGTCTCCGGACCTGGAGACCGGAAACTCCGGCCTGGGCCGGAGACTCCGGCCCCACTCCGGACCAGATACCGCAGCAGCCGTTGCGATGCTCTTCTTCTCTGCAGGCCGGAAACTCCGGTCTGGTAGGCCGGAAACTCCGGACAGGCCGGAATCTCCGGGCCTACTCCGGGGCAACTCCGGACCCTATACCGCACGCGCCGTCCAGGGAAAGTCTTCGATTCAAACCACTGGTCAGGGGCGGAGTCTCCGGACCGCGGGACCGGAAACTCCGGCCGGTGCGGAAACTCCGGTGTTACTCCGGGGTAACTCCGCACCACATCCCGCAGCTGCCGCCCAGTGGAGCTTTTGCTCCAGAAAATGACTTGGCCGGAGACTCCGGCCACAGAGACCGGAGACTCCGGACTGGACAGGCAAATGCAAGCTTCTTTTTCTTGTCAAGTGTTTTGATGCAAAGTGTAATTGTATCATTTCATTCCTGCACCACTTAACATCATATTAAATAATTCCTAGTGTTGTTGCCTAACACACAAAACATAGGGGACATAAAATATGTCCTTTCAATCTCCCCCTTTTTGGTGTTAGATGACAACACTCGGATTTGCAATAAAGCACACAACAATTATCGACATATACCACAATGGATTTGAGAGGCTCCCCCTACATGTGTGCATATAAGTAGTTTGCATTTGAATACAAATGCTCAACATGTAGAGGAGAGACAACTCACAAGAAATATATGGAACAATATAAATTACACCAACATGAGACAAATCATGATATAGGGTTGAGATGAAAAAGGAACCATACCTTGTGCATAACTATGACATAGAGACCAATGCACAATAATAGACCAAAAATAATATCATCTCAACCATAGGAATTATGAAATCCATAGTCTCATACCACAAACAGTACCACAAATAGGAACATAGTCTCACAACATAAAACCAAAGCAAATAGGTTCAAATGACATAAGATAAATGGACACAAGCGCAAATAAATGATAAAAGCACGTGCTTGTGTCCGACCCATGCAAATCCCACGGTGAGAGAGCCTAATAGAACTACTTCTCCCCCTTTGGCATCGAAACACCAAAAAGGGAGAAGAGCGATGCTAACGGAACCCAAGGCGATCACTCGCCGTCTTCATCATCGTGGCATCACTGTCCTCATCATCACCACTCCCATCATTATCTTCAGCATCACTTGCTTCATCACTTCTTCTTCATCATCATCACTTTCTTCTTCATAGCGCATAGGAGCCTTGCCGGTGTTGCGAGAAGAGGAGGGCATGGAGGTCACCTCGGCATAATCAGACCAATGAAATGTATCCTCATTCCACTTGTCAAGAGAGATAGTTGAAGAGGATGGCGGAGTTTCGGGATCATCCTCATTGCGAGGAGGAGTGGTACCACCATTGCTGATCTTGCGCATTTCCTTCATCATCTTGGCTTGATTGACAAGATCCTCTTGTTAGTGACATAAGTTTGATGATTTTCCTTGTGCAACCCAACACCCATACACATCATGGCCCTTTGCCACCAAGAAACTTTCTTCAACTCCTCGTTGACTCTTTGTTTGCCACCTTGATCCCAAGAGGGTGGAGTGGCATTTTTCCTTCTTGCCCTAGGAGCTTCTTGCTCCTCTATCTCTTCATAAGAGGCTGGAGTAAGGTGATGGCGGAGTACTTGAAGGTGCCATATGTGTGTTTCTTGAAATGAGATTGATTGAGGTTGGGAATCTTCTTGAGAATGAGCTTCATGACATAGGGAGCATACATAGGATTCTTCCTCTCGTGAATAGCAATGTTGATCTCACACTTGATAAAATCCATGACATCAATCTCAAACCCTTGACAATTCGGACCGGCAAGGAATGTCTTGTGGCAATGGTACATGAGGTTGACAAGAGCTCCACGGATAGCATCCGTATTCCCGGCTTGAGGTGCAATGCTCCAACGAAACATGCGAATCAAGATGTTGTAGATGGGCTTGAGTCCTTTGGTGGTAGCAAGGGCACCCCCTCTAGCAGCAAGAGGGGCAAGGATCTTCTTATCATAGGCCACACCTTCAACATGCATCCGGTGACCAACGGGTTCATTCACACCTTTGAACACATACCCCAAGGCTTCTCCAAATTCTGAATAGTGTGCACTAACTTTGAGAGGCCCGTCATCCATGTCATTTTGGTGTCCTCCTCATCTCCAAGCACAAGAGTGGCAAAGAACTGTTGGACCATGTCAATATCATAGTCTTGTTGGGTGGTAATAAGGGGCTCAAGACCAATCTTCCTAGCAACCCATAATGCATCCGCAAAGTATGTCTTCTTGGCCAACACGTCAAAGTTCAGCGGTTTTTGAGGACACACAAGAGCTTTTGGGTCCAAATTGGCATATATTTCCTTCATAATGAGCTCTTGCTCCTTTCTCCAAAAGTGACCATCGGTGGAGTTGTTTGGCATGTCATAGAAATTCTGCGCCCTCATTGTCCGAAATTCTTCCTTGTTCAACCCTTCAAAGTGGTCAAGTTGTCAAACTTGGCCTTCTTGGCCCTTTCTTCTCGAAGGAAGGCAGCCTCTTGCCTAGCCCTTCTAGCATCAGCAGCCTGTTTCTGCTTAGGCACCACTCTGCACATGCTTGTCTTGTCTTCATCATAGACAAATAGTCTCGACCTTGGAGCTTGTGCTTCTTCTTGATATTCGAGGATGAGGATGAAGGACCGGGATACTTCTTGTAGCTGTGAAACAGGATTAGAAAGGTAGCATTGAGGTAAGCATACATGTCCATGGAATTTCAACGAAAGAAAAAGGTAGAGGAATTTCTTCTCAGGTTTGATCTAGACCGGAGTTTCCGGTCTCAGGGGGCGGAGATTCCGGCCAACACCGGAGTCTCCGGCCAGGAAGGCCGGAGTTTCCGGCCCTGAGGCCAAAACTCGAACCTAGGTCAAAACTGAGGGGAAAATCACACTAGCAATTTTCTAGATAGTGCATTGCCATCCTAAAGGTTCTACACCACAAGTTTTACAAGAACTACTCTCAAAACCAAATCTAGGATGAAACCCTAGAGGAGAGAGAGTGGTACCCGTTTCCTTCATGGTGAGATCCAAACGGAGGGGAGGAAGATCCCCAACGCTTGGGAGGTGGAGGAGCCGGTGGCACGGCGGATTCCCGGCGGGGAGCGGCCGGAGACGGTCTTGGAGCAGTGGCGGCGACTGGGGAGAGGTTGGGGAGCAGGGGTGTGTGGAGAGTTATGAGAAAACTCCCCACCCCGATCCCCTTTTAGAATCCCAGGAAAAACGCCGAGTCCGGAGTCTCCGGCCTAAAGCACCGGAGTTTCCGGTTGACCGGAGTTTCCGGGCTTTAGGGCGGAGACTTTGGACAGACCGGAGTCTCCGGTGTTTCACACCGGAATCTCCGGACCCAAAACTCCAAAACTGCCAGTTTTAAATTGGGGACATGTATGTTGCAAGATGAGCACGGCTTTTAGATAAGATGGCTTAGGTTTAGAACAAAGTCACTGATGGTGGGATACACTAGGAATTGCAAGATGCAAATATAAAAGCCAATTCCAAGTGTTTCTCCCAAAAACACCATAAAGGTCTAGAAAACCCAAATAAAATCAACTCTTCACAAAGAAGAGGGCGGTGGCCTAGGCCACCATGTATGAGTGTGTGGTGTGACACCGCGAAGATATATCTTGGGTTCACGGCCACTACTCGTCATTTAAGCTCATAATTCATAAAATGAAAATATAGAGACAAAATGAGTTCTTGCTATCGGCATAATGGGGGGAGGGATAGACCAATGGATTAGGACCGCACTCCCCCTATGTCCATGCCTACATCCAAACCAAATTACTATTGTCTAATATGGGTAGGTATGCAAGAAGTCCACTAAGTCCAATTGCTTATGTCCACCACATTTAGTTCTCCTCTCAACTCCTTGAATCTTGCTTCACCAAGAGGCTTTGTGAACATATCGGCGAGTTGATGCTTGGTGTTGACATACTTGATTGCAATATCACCCTTTCAACATGATCTCGATAAAATGATACCGGATCTCAATATGCTTGGTCTTCCCATGAAGTACCGGATTGTGAGCAATTTTGATGGCACTTTCATTGTCACATAAAAGAGGCACTTTGTCACAAATGACACCATAATCCTTTAAAATTTGCCTCATCCATAATAATTGTGCACAACAACTTCCGGCGGCAATGTATTCGGCTTCGGTGGAGGACGAGGCCACACAATTTTGCTTCTTGGAAGACCAACTCACAAGAGACCTACCAAGGAATTGGCAAGTACCCGAAGTTGATTTTCTATCCATTTTGCAACCCGCCCAATCCGCATCCGAATAACCTACAAGATCAAAGCTTGTCCCATGGGGGTACCAAAGACCATAGTTAGGAGTATCTATCAAGTATCTTAGAATCCTTTTAACCGCGGTTTCATGACTTTCCTTAGGACTTGATTGGAATCTTGCACACATACCCACACTAAACATAATATCCGGTCTAGATGCACAAAGGTAAAGTAAAGATCCAATCATAGAACGATAAAGCTTGGGATCAACTTCCTTACCCTTCGGATCTAAGTGTAGATCCGCCTTAGAGTCCATGGGAAACTTATATGGCTTGGCGTTGTTCATATCAAATTTCTTGAGCATGTCTTGAATATACTTGGCTTGACATAAGAATGTTCCTTCACTATATTGGTGGATTTCAAAGCCAAGAAAATACTTCAATTCTCCCATCATGGACATCTCAAATTCCTTGGTCATTAGCTTAGAGAATTGATCACTAAATTCATGGTTAGTAGAACCAAAGATAATATCATCAACATATATTTGGCATACGAAAAGCTCTCCATTTATCCTTTTTGTGAAAAAGGTGGGATCGATTACCCCAATTCAAAACCATGGTCTACTAAGAACTCCTTGAGATGATCATACCAAGCACGTGGAGCTTGCTTGAGCCCATAAAGGGCCTTATGTAGTAAGTAGACATGGTTAGGAAATTTAGGGTCTTCAAAACCCGGAGGTTGTTTCACATACACTAATTCACTTAGTGGACCATTTAGAAAAGCACTTTTAACATCCATTTGATATAAGGTAATGTTATGAGTAGATGCATAGGCAATCAATAAACGAATAGATTCAAGTCTAGCAACGGGGGCATAAGTTTCACCGTAGTCGACTCCTTCGATTTGGGTGTAGCCTTGTGCAACCAATCTTGCTTTGTTGCGAATGACTTGACCATGTGAGTCTTGCTTGTTCTTGAATATCCACTTGGTTCCAATGACATTATGTGATGTGTCTTTGGGTCTTTCAACTAATGACCATACTTTGTTGCGCTCGAAGTTGTTCAATTCTTCATGCATGGCCGCAACCCAATCCATGTCTTCAAGAGCATCATATACCTTGAGAGGTTCTAAGCTAGACAAACAAGAGACATGACCACAAAAGTTAGTTAATTGATTACGTGTGGACACACCCTTACGAATACTCCCAAGGATATTTTCTTTGTAGTGTTGGAGATGATCCAATGTTGATGCACGCCGAATGACTCGGCGTTCTATGGCTTGACCAATTGTTTCACCAACACGAACATCTTCATCATTTCCTTCATCTTGTTCATGGTCAACCCGAAGTGGAGTTCTTGGAGATGGGGGTTCATCATGTTCTTGTTCTCCACTAGAGTTGGGTGGGTCTTGACCATTATCTTGCTCATGTGGATGACTATCATGATCTTGTTCTTGTATAGCTTGTTGATCAATGGTTGAGGTGGATGGTTCAACTTGAGTAGAACTTGTTCCTTCTTCTTGAGTGTCCATAATAGGTTCTTCAATAGGAATAAGTTCCCCTATGCCCATAGTTCTTATGGCTTGAGGTGGAGGTACATCACCTACATTATCATGATCAATATGCTCCGCTTGGGAGCCATTATCCTCGACAAACTCCACATTCATAGATTCTTCAACACATCCGGTGGATATGTTGTAGACCCTATAAGTATGGGAGTTTGCGGCATATCCAACAAAAATACCATCAAAAGTTCTAGATTCAAATTTAGCAATTGGGCAACCTTTAATGTAAACATGGCATTTGCATCCAAATACGCGAAAGTAAGAGACATTTGGCTTTTTACCGATAAGGAGTTCATATGGTGTCTTTTTCATGAGAGGACGAAAGAAGAGCCGGTTGGAGTAGTGGCAAGCGGTATTGATGGCTTCGGCCCAAAAGTTATATGGGGAATGAAATTCGGCCAACATAGTTCTTGCCATATCAATAAGAGTGCGGTTCTTCCTTTCGGCGACACCATTTTGTTGGGGAGTATAAGCAGCGGAATATTGGTGTTGAATGCCCTCCCCACTTAGGAAATCATCCATAGTGTAATTCTTGAACTCCGTACCATTGTCACTTCTTATTGCCAAAATCTTGGAGTCATATTGGCGTTGAACTAAGGTTGCAAAGTCAATGAATACTTTTGAGTTTCACTCTTCCTCTTGAGGTAGAAAGTCCAACAATATCTTGTATAATCATCCACAATCACCAAACAATATTTCTTGCCACCAAGACTATCATATGTGGGAGGCCCAAAGAGATCCATATGAAGGAGCTCCAAAGGCCTCTCGTGGAGATAATGCTCTTCTTGGGGTGATTCTTTTCATGCATCTTTCCGGCTATGCAAGCACTACAAGGACGATCTTTGGAAAAATTAACATCGGTTAGTCCTACCACGTGTCCACCCTTCACAAGAGTTTGCAAATTTCTCATACCGACATGGCCTAGCCGGCGATGCCAAAGCCAACCCTTGTCGGATTTAGCCATTAGACACGTGGCGATTTGAGTGGTCTCTTTCGAGAAATCGACCACATACAAACCGTTTACACGAAATCCAACAAAGGCTACTTTAAGAGTTGAGTGAAAAGGATGGTCACGTGGTGTTTATTAAAGATAACGGTGTAACCGACATTGCATAATTGACCAACGGAAAGTAAATTATATGAAAGATTCAACAAGTAGGACCTTCTCAATGGATAACTCCGGAGTGATCACTACATTGCCATATCCCAATACCTTAAGTCTTGCATTATTCCCGACGGTGACATGAGAAAATGTGAGTAATTGATTCAATAGGCCCTTTACTACTTCTTTGCTTCCGGTCATGTGAGAAGAGCACCCACTATCAATGAGCCATGAAGATCCACCGGAAGAAAAGTCCTACAAGAATCAAGTCTTTGTTTTAGGTACCCATTGTGAAATGGGTCCTCTTTTGTTAGTCACAAGGGTCTTTGGAACCCAAATAGCATAGTGATAATCATCTCCATATGAAGTGCCAACATATTTAGCAAAAACACAACCATCTATAGATTTCATAAGAACATATGAAGGGTTGTATTTTCCCGCAAAGTCATTGTGAGTGGCATTGCCCCTTGTGGCATCACCACTCGCAATGGTAGTCTCTTTTGCTTGTGCGGGCTTGGCATTCTTCTTGTTCTGTTCTTCTTCTTCTTCTTGGCAACATAACCAAGACCCTCTTTCCCTATGTGAGGCTTTTGCGCTTGCAAGAGCTCATAAAGAGGTTTCTCACCTTGAGGGCTAGAGGCCTTGGCAAGTTCATTCTTCAACCTAGCATTTTCCTCAATGATATTTGCATGATCACAAGAGCAAGTAGAGGAGCTAGGTTCATCAATTTTAGTAGATTGTATTTGAAGTTGTTCAAAAGACTTGGTGAGAATAGAGTGTTCACTCTCCAAGGCCTTGTGAGCCTTGGTGAGCGACCCTAACTCATCGGCTAGTCTATTATGACCAACACCAAATACGACCTTTTGTTTCTCTAAAACATTGTATTTAGCAATAGCATGGTCACGTTCTTTAATGATCTTAGAAAGAGTTTCATTTTGAGATTCATCAAGATTCTCAAGCTTCTCCTCAAGAGAAACTCGAAGTTCATGCTCTTCCTCAATCGCCTCGGTAAGGGAAGCGATCTCATTAGCATATTCTCTTTCTAGTCTCCCCTTTTCTTTAAGGAGATCTTGTGCGATGCCATATTGACTCATAAGAATCTCAAGCCGAATCTTGCTTTCACCTTGCAAGTTAGTCATCAAGAAATCCAAAGCAACATTTTCTTCCTTAACTCTAAGACTCATAAATTCATGCATTTCATTCATAGTCTTAGGAGGAAGGGAAGGTGATACCTCGGAGAGCTTGGCCATGAGACACGTAGCGGATTTGGTGGTGACATTATCATTGGGGGATTCAAAGAGAGAAGGGGTTGTCGATGAAGCAATGGCTAAAGCGGCCACTTCACTTGTGGTTGTTTCTTCTTCATCACTCTCATCCCCGGACATATATTCCTCTCTCACCACCAACACCTTGGAAGGTAGCTTCTTGTTGGGATTGAACTTCTTGAAGTAAGGCTTCGTGGGAGAAGAACTTGACGCTTCCTTGCGAATGAGTCTTCCTCCATGTTCTTCACGGTTCTTGTAAGGGCATTGGGCAACATAGTGGAATTGATCTTGACAATTGAAGCAAGTCTTCATTTTTGGGTTGCCTTCCTTGTAGCCTCTTGCTTTATGCTTTTTATCCACATCAGAGCCACATAATCTCTATGAGCACCCTTGAGTTCCTCGGGTGCCAAGTAACTTCCCTCTTCATGATCTTGGTCTTCATCTAGTTCCACAACCTTGGCCTTCAAAGCAAGTGAGGAACTTTGGGCCATTCCAAGAGCTCGGGCACGAGAGTCTCTAGCAATTTGAGCTCGGACCTTGTAAGATTGCATCTCTTGCATGACTTCATTTGAGGTCAAGAGGTCATAGTTGTGCTTCCCTTGGAGACTATTCAAGTCGTTCTCTTCAAACGGCATGAGGGCATTCACATACTTCCTCTTGATGTAAGTATCATCCACATGTTTAGCACCAAGGTCTCTAAATGCAGTAGCAAGAGCCTTGAGCCTTTGATACATCTCCTCATGAGTTTCATCATCTTTCTTGTAGAAGCCTTCAATTTGATTGCTCATGGCTTCATATCTATTTCTTCTCATGCTCTCATTTCCAACAAACACCTCCGTGAGATTGTTCCATGCTTCCTTGGCGGTGGTGCAATCTTCAATGTGATGGATGTTCTTTTCACCCACGGCAACACGGATCACATCAAGAGCGGTGGAATTTAGTTGAGCTTCAACTTCTTCTTTCCTTGTCAAGTCATTTTCATCCACCGGCTTGAATCCATCAACAATGATCTTCCAAAGACCTATGCAACCACTTTTCAAGTGAGATTTCATAGAAGATTGCCAACGGGTAAAGGAAGATGCATTAAGACTAGGTGGAGCTCCTCTTAAGTGAATAGGAGGATGAGGCACGGGTAGGTCGGGAGAGTATGCAAAAGGAACTCTAGCATGCTCTCCCTTCCGATTAGGTGTTTTAGGTGAGGATTCATTTTTATTTGAGTTCACCCCCGCTTTCTCTTCGACACTTACATTCGAGGGCATCTCCTTAGGAAGAGCCTCCTTAGGAGGAGCCTCCGGAGTTAGGGAGGAGTCGATACCCTTTGCCACCATGAGTTGCTCTAACATTTTGCGCAACTCTCCCATTTGAGTATCCATAGAGGACTTCAAGGAAGTGAAGTCCTCCACGGAAACAGAAGTGGGAACGATGGTGTCATCGGGTATCTCATTTCCATGTTCGTCGAGGGCCATATTTCTCTTAGGCGGTTAAGCCCGAATAAAGAGCCGAGGCTCTGATACCAATTGAAAGGATCGTATGGCCACCTAGAGGGGGGGGGGGTGAATAGGTGCTACTCCAATTTTTAATTCTTTTTTGATTAAGGCTTGACTAAAAGGTAAATTCTCTAGATATGCAACTATGGTGAATTTACCTATATGACAAGTTAAGTCTAAACAAGATAAGATACAAGTAGTAAATAACTAGAAAGGATTAACCGATAGGAAAGCACGCGGAGACAAGAATGTATTCCCGAGTTCCTCCTTCTTAGGGGAGTACGTCTCGTTGGAGGGGTGTGAGCTTCAAACTCAAGATGCCACAAAAGGCTTCACCCTATTCTCCGATGAACCTCGCACAAAAGCTCGGTCCACCTTTCTTTATCGGAATCCTCCAAAGCGGAATCCGGAGCACAAAAGCTCGTTACAACAACTTGAGGCTCAACCCACAAAAGGATTGGGGGCTCTCAATCACCAACAACACCTGCTACACAAAAGTAACAAGCAAGTGAGAACAACAAGATGCCTAGGTTTTCCTAGTGGAAACCCTAGGCTCGAATCCCTCAAGTGAATGAAGGGGAAATGAAGAACGCTTTGGTGAAGTAGTAGATCCGGGCCTTCTCCTTCAATCCTCCAAAGATCAACGAGTTTGGGTGGAGGGATTGGGAGATCTAGTGATTCTTGAGCTTGCAACAATGGTGTACTTCAGATCTGGGCGAGCTGCTTGGCTGGAGGTAGGTGGAGGGGTATATATACCCCTCCCAGAAATGTAGCCGTTGCAGTCCACTTAGACCGGAGTCTCCGGACCTGGAGACCGGAAACTCCGGCCTGGGCCGGAGACTCCGGCCCCACTCCGGACCAGATACCGCAGCAGCCGTTGCAATGCTCTTCTTCTTTGCAGGCCGGAAACTCCGGTCTGGTAGGCCGGAAACTCCGGACAGGCCGGAATCTCCGGGCCTACTCCGGGGCAACTCCGGACCCTATACCGCACGCGCCGTCCAGGGAACATCTTCGATTCAAACCACTGGTCAGGGCGGAGTCTCCGGACCGTGGGACCGGAAACTCCGGCCGGTGCGGAAACTCCGGTGTTACTCCGGGGTAACTCCGCACCACATCCCGCAGCTGCCGCCCAGTGGAGCTTTTGCTCCAGAAAATGACTTGGCCGGAGACTCCGGCCACAGAGACCGGAGACTCCGGACTGGACAGGCAAATGCAAGCTTCTTTTTCTTGTCAAGTGTTTTGATGCAAAGTGTAATTGTATCATTTCATTCCTGCACCACTTAACATCATATTAAATAATTCCTAGTGTTGTTGCCTAACACACAAAACATAGGGGACATAAAATATGTCCTTTCAGACTGCTCGAGCTTCTTCGAGATCTTGATGAAGTTTTCGAGGTGAGGCCTTGCTCTGTCTTGTCTGGTTCTGCCATCAGGGATTAGCCTCTCGCCTCTGACTTCTTTTCCCTTTTCGCTCCAGGAGGAGGAGAACATCATGGACAAGTTCCTTGACTGCGTCCACGCACTCTGCAGCCAGCATGTTCCAGGGTTTGCCCGGGGACTTCCAGATCCTCGAAACCCCTGAAGATTTTGCGAGAGTGTCCCCCTTTTCCCCCAGGCGTCCCCAGGAGAGAAGAGTTTACCTGGCAAACAAACAAAGACGGACAAATCTGCGCAGCCAGGTCGTCTGGGCTGGCCTTAGTAGCATAGGCTAGATATGCGCATAGGCTGCTTTTCATGAATGTAATGCATGACTGTAGTTTCGAATGTTAAATATGTATGCAATCCTAATCTCAACTCCCGGAGGCATTTCCAAACTTCCCTTGCACTAACGCGCCGTATAGCTTATGAGGAGATTTCCCAGTATGCCAAGTATCCTGTTGTCTGCTGCAACAGTAATACCCCCAGGAGCACTATACCTTCCGAGGACTCACTCCACTGCCTCAGTTACTAGGCCAGAGGGAAACGGACCGTTCACTGGGGAGGACGCCTCATCCCCCGCCAAGGTTCTCATAGACTGTCAAGCATGCTCAGGTTGAAAGTATATTGACTCCGAGCGAGATGGTATGCCTAATATGCAAATGCAAGAACTTAGCTGTTTTTCTGCCGCTTCTGATTTCCTGGGCCTTTCCCGGGTATCCAGCTCCTTAGACCTCCGTCCTTTGCGAGTTTCTTCCCCGGGAAGGCGCTGAACATAGCAAACTTTCAGTAGGAAAAGAAAGGACCCTCTCTTCATGTCGTGAAAATGTTTACCCGAAGCAAACCGCAAACAAGGTTGACTGTGCATTTCTGTGCTTACGTGCTTTAAAGCACAGCACTGCCCAAACCTCCCTCTTTGCAGCACGGCATGATCGGGAGGCAGCTCCAACTGGTAGGTGTGCTCGCGTAGACCCCGTCAGCCACCGGCACATATCAGCCCCCTGCTTGGGGGTTGCCAAGGGTAATCATCTCACGACAAAAATTGAGGCTCACGGAATTGAAAACTTATCTTTTATTCCTTGCCGACGATTCTTACACCTTATTACAGAACACTAGCCCCTCAGGCGTGCTTAGTCGATACAACTATCTGAGATTCGTGTTCATAATCAAGGGTAGAATTTGCGGAGGCTCTCGAGGAAGTGCGTTACCCGACACGGACCTTCCCACTTGGACGGCACATTGCTCAAGTCGCCGGGCTTTGGCTTAATCCGGAGGACCAGGTCTTCTGGCTCCAATGCTCGCGCTCGCACATGGCGGCCATGGTATCGCCTGAGCGCTTGTTGGTATCGGGTGGATCACAGGGATGCCTGACATCTTGCTTCTCCCAGGAAATGGATGACACGTCTTCTGGCAACTTGCCCGATGATATCCCGAATACGCACTTCTCAGGGTTGAGTTTGAGTTTGACCCAACAGAGATTTTCGAAAGTCTCGCGCAAGTCCTGGATGAGTGAAACTTGGTACTGCGTCTTGAGTACGATGCCCTTGGCATATGCTTCTGCGTTGCGGCCCAGCTGTGATCCCAAACAGGCCTGCACTGCTCGCTAGAAGGTCACGCCGGTGTTTCGGAGGCCAAAAGGTATCCGGGTACAGCAGCCAGAAAACACAGCAACTCGTATCCTGCCGCGGAACTCCCAAACCAATCAAGCCGCGGTAGGGAGAAAGGATCCTTGGGACTGTTCTGGTTTAAGCCGGTGAAGTCGATGCGAAGGCGCCACTTGAAAGGAGAAGGACCCGGAGTTACTACCGGGTTTGCCAGCCACGAGGGGTGAAGAATCGGCCGAATGATTCCAGCATCTGCCAACTTGTCGACCTTAGTGATGATGAACTCCAACTTCTCTTTGCTCTGACTCTGCGGACTTGCCTCACTGGTCGCGCATCCGCGCTGACCGCCAGTTTGTGCTCGACCACCTCCCTTGGTATGCCGGGTAACTCCAATGCATCCCAAGAGAAGACATCAGAGTTTTCCCGAAGGAAGGTGACGAGCACGCCTTCCTATTTGCCCGTGAAGTGGGCCCCGATGGTGATGGAGCGAACTCCATCACTGGTCAGTGCCACCTTCTTAGTCAGCTGCGGGCCGCCCTGGAATGGCGCCTTCTTGACGGACGTCGATGTCGAGCCCCCAGGGTCAGCTCCTTTCCCGGGAGGGCGTCAACATCGTCCTCCATCACAACTTGCGGGACATCCGCCGTTGCCGCTACGGTCTGGTTCAACTTGTGGACGCAGAAGATGGCGTCGTCGATGTTGGCCTTGATTTTGATCACTCCCAATGGCGCGGGTATCTTCAGCACGTTGTAGGAGAAATGAGAGACGGCCATGAACTTGGCCAGAGCGGGACGGCCAAGTATGTCGTTGTATGGGAGCGGAGTGTCGGCGATGTCGAAGACGACATCCACGGTGCGGAAGTTCTTGTGATCACCGAAGGTGACAGGTAGAGTGATCTTTCCAAGGGGCCGTGTAACGCTCCCGTTCACGCCTTGGAACACTCCGGTGTCCGTGAGGCGGGAGAAAGGGATCTGCAGAACACTCAGCACCTTGGCCGTCAGAAGGTTGAGGCTGGAGCCTCCGTCGACCAGCATCTTGGTGACCTTGAAGTTGTGGATGACCGGTGACACGATCAGTGGCAGAGTTCCGACCCCGGCAGTGTTGGACGGGTGGTCTTCTGGGTCGAAGGTGATGACCTGGTTAGACCAGTCCAAAGGTTTCGTTGGCCGGAAGCGACCGCATTGAGCTCCCGGACCAGCCTCTTGCTTGCGCCGTTGGATGGAGGGAGCGAAGAGCCCCCGTGGATGCATCCAACGACTCCATTGACTTCCTGAAACTGGCCACCATTGCCTCCTTGTACAGCGGGAGCTTCCCCATTGTTAGCCGGGGCAGCCGCCTGATTGTTCCGTTCACGCCCTCCTTGTTCGCCGCGGCCTCCTCCTCGGCCTCCACGGCCACCGCCTCGATTCCAGCCATGGCCGCCTCCGCCTTGGCGACCCGTGGGACAATCTCGAGCGATGTCCCGGCAGTGCCGTAGTTGTAGCAGCCGTTGTGCCCGGCTCCGCCAGTTCGACGTTGCTCACGTTCGGCGAGGTACCGGAGTGCGCGGCAGTCCTTGAGCGCGTGGTTACCGTCTGGGTGGATATGGCACCACGGGTCGTCTTCTTCTTCCTCAGTTGCGACGGGCTTGACCTTCTTCGCGAGTGACTCGGTGATGAAGACGCGCTTGTCGGCACCAGCATCACGCTTCTTGTTCCTAGCGGTAGTGGCCTTGTCCTCGGGCTCGTCTTCTCTCACACCTTCTTCTGCCCGCGCGCAGCGGTCCGCAAGCTCCCAAAGCTTGCGGGTAGTTTCCACGCGATGAATGCTCAGCTTCTCTTGCATCCGAGGGTTGCGAATGTTGGTGCTGAAGCACTGGATGATGACCTCTTCTTTGATGCAGGGGATGGTGTTCATCTTGTGGGTGAAGCGCTGGATGTACTTGCGGAGAGTTTCGCCCGGTAGTTGCTTGAAGTCGTACAGATCCCTGGGAGTACCCGGAGGCTCGTACCCTCCTTGTAAAGCCCCCAGGAACTGTTCCTTCAGAGCTAGCCAGGATCGGATGGAGTTCTTGGGAAGGTTGAGGAGCCAGGTCTGGGCTTCTCCCTTCAGGGCCAGCGGGAACCAGTTGGCCATCATGAACTCGTCAGCCCCGGCGACCATCGCAGCCAGAGAGTAGATCTGCAGGAAGTCCCGGGGGTTGGTGGTGCCATCGAAGCGGAGGACATCGATCTTGAACTTCTTAGGCCAGTCAAAACGGCGAATCTCGGGGGCGAGGGCATTGCAGCCTTCCGCGACGCCATCATCGCGATCTTCACGGCGGTGACGCTCCCGGCGGCGTTCAATGCGGGTGCGCATGTCCTCGCGTCGGCGATTGTCGAGGTCATCACGAAGGTCATGATCTCCCGAGGTTGAAGACCCAACGGAGATGGCCTTGTCTCGGCCTTGACGCGGCTGGTTGGCCAGGGGTGGAGCGGCTCGCGGTGGCTCGGTCTCCGCATGGCGTTCGGCTCGAGGACGAGTCCGCGGTTCGCGCGTCTGGCCTGTCGCGGCTCCTGGGTTGTCGACGGTGGTCGCATGCGTGGTCGCCGGTTCCGGGCCTCCGTCGGCGTAGTCGAGGAGCTTCTCCACGCAGGTCCTCCACGCCTGGTACACCTTGGGGTCGACGGTGCTTGGTGGGAACTGCATCAGAGCCTTGGCAGCCACCAGGGCGTCATGGCGAGCTTGAGCGTCGGAGGGCGCGTGCGTAGAGGATCTGCTCTTGGAAGGCTGAGCAGCTCCAGCCGTCTGGTCCTTGGTCGCTTCGTTGCCGACGCTTTTCTCTCCAAAAGGAGGGGGCGGAGGCCGGAAGGAAGCGCGAGGAAGTGAGGCCTCCTTGGATCCGCCACCGTGCTCGTGGCTGGGTCCATCCGCACCACTGGGCACCGTCTTCTCTGCGGGCTATACGGGCGGCGTGCCTTTGCGGCGTGCGCTCGCAGAGCGGTGTTCAGCAGAGGCTCGGGTGCGCGAGGGAGAAGCTACCTTGGAGGCCGTAGCCTCAAGCTTCTTCTTGGGTGGTATGCTTGACGAAGAACTTGACGAAGATCTCTGAGCTGATGAAGATGAGATCAGCACTTGCGCCCCCCTACCTGGCGCGCCAGATGTCGTGTCACGAATGACGGACACCGGGGATGAAGGACACCCCCTTTGTAGATTCGGTAGGGGCGCGAAGGAGGCTAGAAGATGTCTCCCGGAGAAGTACCGTCGGCGAGCTCTCCGTCTCTCTCTCTCTCTCTCTCTCGGCGTGGATGGCAAGCAAACAAAGGACACAACGATCTACCCAGGTTCAGGCCGCCCGAAGGCTAACAGCCCTACTCCTGCA
Source organism: Poa pratensis (assembly GCA_947311845.1). Classification (NCBI taxonomy): domain Eukaryota; kingdom Viridiplantae; phylum Streptophyta; class Magnoliopsida; order Poales; family Poaceae; genus Poa; species Poa pratensis. Next base: position 21,434,919 of record CAMZMU010000074.1, on the reverse strand, counting down.
TGTCTGGATAGATGGAAGCATCATGGTGTGGCTACAATGGAGTCTTCGGCGAGGCACCCGGGAAGGGTTTTGGCAAGAGGAAGAAGACAGGGAAGATCCTGGCCCGGAGGAGATCACCTCCCTTCTCTTCCCTGCCCTAGCTATGTCTAGCCTTGCTCTTGCTTGGATCTTGCCTAGCACCTATCTTCTGGTGGACTTGATCCTCCCCCCTCGCTATGACTTGGTCCTCCTTTTATAGGCAAGGGGATGCCACAGAGGTCACGCGAGGAGCATGAGGGGGTCTTGGCGGGAAGTTCCCCCTCTCCGTGGTAGAGGTGGCGACGTGGCCTCTTCTCCTCCAAGTATCTTCCTCCAGTTTGATGAGATCCCCGCCCTTTTGGGGAAAGCGTGGTGGAGGAAAGCTGGCACACCGCAGGTGGTGTCCCCTGCTCACGCCTTGCTTCCCAAGTCTTCTAGACTCTTCTACCATCTTCGGGAGGGTGCTGGAAACCCTCGGCTTCGACTGGTACGGCTTGTCACCCGAGAGGGAGTCCGGCCTCGCCGGGGTCTCGGGCTCTCGGGGTCCTCCTTCTCTTCCGGGGTGCGAGGGACCCCGGGGTCCTTCGCACCCGGCAGGCTTGGATGACCTGCGGGGTGCCAGCCAGCTTTGGACCGCGCCTTGGTCTTGTCCATCTTTGAGCTGGGCCCACAGGCGGTGGACCCACTTTTGCAGTAGTAGGGGAACCCCGTGTTCCACTGCTGCGATAGCTGGGAAATTACATGAACTTTGCACTATATCACTTATATTCCAATCGTATCTACATCATATAAGGGTTATACCACTGTTATACAATGCTTTTAGGCAATAAAATATCTATTTCCTATTTTTATGGAATTAACCCTGCGTAGGCAGAAAATCATATTTCTTTCCTTTTAAGTTTCAGGACCCAAACGACGTCCAAATGACCTGGAAAATTACGAGTGTCAATATTTTGGAAGGAAGAAGACTTGGGAGCGAAGGAAGCAAGCAAACGGAGGCCCAAAAGAGGGTGGCCCACGCGGCCACTGTACCTGGCCGCGTGGGGCCCACTCTTTTGGCCCTCGAGGCTACGCTGTCGTCGATCTTTTCTCCACCGACATCGTCTTGACCTAAAAATGCCTATAAAAGAAGTCCCTCGTCGTTCTCTGGAAGGAGCGCCGCCGAAACACAGAGACACCGAAAGAGAGATCTGTCGCTGTAGATTGGAGGGGGAAAACTCTGTTGGGGCGCTGGCGGCGTGGTCTCCATCTTCTCCATCGACATCTCCAACGTCTCCATGATGAAGAGGGAGTAGTCCACCTCTGGACTATGGGTTTATGGAAGTAACTTATGTATCTCTCCTCTCTTTGAGCTTCACTAATTAGTACCGTATGAGCAGCTGAACATGATTACGGTCATATTTGTAATACCTATGTGGTGGATCTTTTTATGAGTTAATATATGTTTGAGATTGCAATGTTTGTTTCAGTTATGAATATAGATACATATTATGTACCCCGTTCTTATTCACTTGTTATGATCAAACATGTTTATGAGAGCGTGTGTGGGGTGACGTGTGCATTAGTTGCAGTAACGGGGGTGGTGAGTGCGGTAAGTTGACAACTGTAATATCGCGATCCACTTGGTTGTTTACCTTACTTTGTTGCCTCACTAGGGATAAATAAAAATACCATGCTACAAGGGTTGTGGGTGATTTGCCACTTCTCCGTGACTAGATCTAGCATGTTCTTATTTTAACTTCATGTCATGATACTTAAAACTATACTCTGAGTTATCTTAATTACTGAGGTGTTATGATTTGGTTCGCATCTTGGTGGAGTATAAGTGAGATTAATAACCAAAATATCTCTATGTTAGGACGTGATGCCCATATAATTAGTAAGTTGTTATCAAACTTTGTGTTGCAATCTCATATGTCAACTCTAGTGTTCCATTGTCTACCACTTTATTAAAGAGAGAGTGCATTTGTGAAACCATGAACCCCCGTCCATTTTTAATCATAAGAAACACATTTACAACAACTTTTACCACTTTTCCATTTTTTACATTTACCCACCTCTGCCATTATGTAAAATACTTTTTCGTTTCTTCTTCCCGTGAATAGAGAAAATAGTTTTCTGCAGCTCTGCGGAGAAAAATATCGATCTACAAGATGGCGATGCACCGCTGCGGAGCACTAGATCGATCTTGATCTACGAGACGGCGGTGGATGTCGCTGATCTCCTGATCATCGTCAACTATGAACAGAGAAGCTAGCAACCAGCAGTGTCCGATGCATGCCCCGCGTGGTGTGCATGGCCTGATCCCCTTTGATCAGTCGTCCGGCAGCTACGATCGCATCAGCTTACAAGTTTTTTTTAACATGGTTGTGGAACTCATCATGCACGTACTAATCTATGGCCCGTCGTCACGCACTGCGCGAGCGCCGGCGCAGACGCATTCATCTCTCTTCCCGGCTGGCCGATCTCCAACGCAAGTGCGTGCACATGCACATCAAGTGTAAGTATTCAATTAATTCATCCATGTTTCCTTATTTTTAATGGCAATTCATAGGTAGTCTGACATTTGGGCCGATTGGAATTGGAAAGCAAAGAAAACAATGCCGCTTAGGGTTGTCCATGACTAAGGTAGATTAAGATTTTTCCTAACTCGCTATGTTTGTAATCCACTCACATATTCTTTCGTCTTCGCATGTCTTCCCGATCTCAACATAGGACCGTGGTCTAGAAGCCTACCTCTCTGCCGCTGGGGGTAGAACCAATCAAGAGAAAAGAGATATACGCACATACGTAAGGAGGAAAGGAAACGTCAATACATCAGAGGAAATCGGCAGCGGAGACTGGAGATAACAAAATTGATGATTCAGAACCTAGCAGATTTAAACCATTGGCTGCTGGAGCACATGAGATCGGGAGCTGAGACACAAAACAAAATAGGGCTACTAAAAAAAAGATTGGGAAGGTTTGACAGTTCAAATTTATTCGTCTTATAAGTTATTGTTTTGAAACTTTTTTGGTGAAATGTGACTGAATGATCTGATCAGTTAGCTGAAGAAATTAATAGTGTATCAGATAATACTTTTTTCTCATAGAGTGATTAGGCATAAAAGATGATGGTTTCCCTCAATTAAAGCGAGGGATCTATTGCTTCATCCCAACAATCTTTGTGGTAAGGATATATACAATCCATTAATTTGCCATGTAGCTCCTATTTTACAAATAGTTATATGATTTTCTTTGGGTAGGTACTAGATGAATTATTTACAAAGATCAATTTTTCTCAATAAATCAAAAACTATCATTAACCTTTGGAGGAAAGAAAAGTTAGAATGGTCATCTAACCATCACAAAAGGTGAGGACCAATATCCATGTGGTGAAGGATTACCCAGATTATATTGTGCACACCATGCAAGATAATAGAAACAGGGCCATTTCCATTTGCTCTGCATCAGGAAAAGTTGTATGCCAGATTGGTGACTTCTGTCTCAACATGAATCTCCTGTTAGCCCCTTATATAGTAATCAGACTAAGGGTTCCATGTAATTGTTTTCACTTATTAGGTTTCTAAAAGTTCAAAGCGAATGATTATTGATTGGTAAATACTACTACGGTATATAAATTGATGACAAGCTGTTCTTCTCTTCATGGTAAGCAACGTTTGTGTTTTCTTCACCGGTTCTGTTTATATGAACTTTCCTTTGATGTTCTGACCGGCTTTCCAAACGTTTGCTTTATCTCACTAATAGAATTTTGATATTGTATTGGTTTTGATAATTGATCTCATCTATTAGTTCCAATTCCCTGATGCTCTTCTGAACGACTTAATATTATCTAGCTGATTGAAAATAATTGCTTTCTCATCGAATTTTGTAGATGATATCCTTAATAGGCATAGAAGATGCCTTTTTTCCTTATTGACAGCGAGAGAAAGATACTTTCATCCAACTGTTTTGGCACTAATGGTAGATACAATCATTTCCCCCATATAGCTTTCTATATTTTTGTATGATTTTCTTTGGTCATGTACTTATTTCTCATGAGACTATCAGTGATTTGTGGAGGAAAAGAAAGCAAGAGTAACCCTCTAACCATCACAAAGGTGAGAATCAATATACATATGGTGAAGAATTAATCAGGTCATAGTTACTGAATAACTTTGGAGATACTCATTTCAAATATTAAGGCCTATGTAAGATAATATAGACCAATGACTTTTTTATTTGTTCTACATCAGAAATATGCCAGACTAATTTACTTCTCTCACTCATATGAATCTCCTAATAGCTGCTCAGATGATTTTTGTACCAATCAGAATAAGGGTGCCATATATACCTTCGTCTCTACTCTAGGCTTCTACAAGTTCAATGCTTAATGACTATTGATTGGTAAATTTATTATGGAATAGAGATTGATGACTAGCGGCTGTTTGCTTGGCATGCACGTATGTTTTGTTCATCGCCAGTTCTACTCATATGATGTTTGCTTTGATGTTGTAATAGGATTTCCAAACATTTTCTCCATGCTACTGATGGAATTACTTTTACCTGATATAAAAATAACCTTTTGCGCGTCATGGTCCCTCATTTTGTACTGATCACCATATTATGCACATGGTCTTCCTGTCTATTGTTGGTTTAATCTGAAACACATGTTAAATATCCTACTATTTGCATGTTGTATGACTATAGGTAAGCATTCACTCTTTTACTTACCAAAGGTATGGTGTCTAGCCTTGAAATATTTTCATATTTAGACAATCTAAATATGAGGTTCCAATATGTGTCAAGATAGGTTTGATAAAAAAAATCTACCTCGATCCATGTTTGTTTCTACTAATTCTACAAAACACCAATGTGCTCTAACCAGGAAAAAAATGTATATTTACTATCTTCATATACAATTATTTAAAACTTGAATACATAATTATTAGAAATTCACATTCTCTCCAAGGATTCAGCTATATGCCAATGTTTATTAAGTTCTCGATAAATGCTTACATGAATCATATAAGAAATTTCTACAGACTCTCAACACGTTTTTTTATCATGTTGTAGAGAACTGTCCTCATTTATGGACCATATAAGAATTTATAAACTACCATCAAGTTGTTCCCGCGCATGTGCGCGGGCCACTTTGCTAGTTTATTAAATCCAAAAATACAAAAACACTTTTACATCTTGCATTCATCATAAAAAAACCAAAGGTAGGTTTGCCCCATGGATGCTCTCCTTCACTGGGATTTTTCGCCCGGCCATGCGGTCGAGGCTCAGGTGCGTCGCTTGTTCAACTCCCCGGTCAACTTCTCCTCACGTTCGACAAAAGAATTCTTTCTGGTGATCTCCTTTTCCTCGGCTTGCTTCCCTCTCTCGGAAGAATCAGTTGGTCTCGTTCTGCAATGTGTCCTGGGTGGTTCCGCTTCTCCTTTCAAGGTTTGCCGTCTCAGTGACAAGCGATTCCGGTTTTCGGTGGCGTCTAGCAAAGTGGGGCACTTCGTTTATAATCTGCGTGACCGTGTTTGGCCAGACTTCGTCTGTCATTTTTCACTCTATAGAGGTGTCATTCCTCCGGTTTTTAATTCGATTGATACAGCTGCCTCTTCTTGGTTGTTGGCTATGGGTCAAAATTCATCTTTGAATCTTCCGGTGGCTTCTGCGCCTAGGCTTGCAGTCAAGACAAACCTGAATTTTCTGAAGACAACTTCTTCTGAACAAGTCGTTCTTCCTAAATTTCCACCGGTTTTTCATGGTGCTGCGCCAGATATTCAGTTTGGATCCTTCAAGTGCACAGGCATGGCTCCCTTGCCGGAGAGCAGAGAGAAGAACAGTTTGAATTTTGGAAGTTTTTCCTTCCCGATAATCACGCGCTCTCTGTCTACTGTGTCTCATCGCTTTGTTGGAAAACAATTCATCAATGAGATCTTGCTGCTTCTGGACGATTCTGATTTGTTGCATCACATCCTGGATTTTAGGAGGGCTCATTATTCTGACCCGGATATTAAGTTGATGCTCAATCTGCGCTGGTTGCTCTCTTCGAAAGAAATTTTTGAATTCTGGAATAAATGCTCTAATTTGCTGCTGGGGTCAAGGCCATGTCTCGAAATCTTGCCCTGGAAAATTAAAGTGCTCGAAGTGCGGCCTTCTGGGCCACGTTGTGAGCAAGTGTGATCCAAAGAACCGGGCCCTCCCACTAGAATCTTGGCAACCCATTGAGGTGTTCGTCCCCTCTCCTGAGAAACGACAGTTGATGTCTCCGAGGTCATCCGAATCCCCTCCTTGCGAGAATGAAGATTCGCTTGACCCCATGGCGACGAATCCCCGGCTGGCTGGATCCTCCTCTCGGCCAAAATTTCAACACGATTCTCCTTCAGGCTCTGGTGGTCCCTTGCCGTCTATGCCTGATACAGGTTATATTGGTGCATCTATGCTAGATGGTGTCACTCTTGAAGACAACGTCTCTGATGACGGTCTGGCTGCTTGGAATGCTCAAGTTGCTGATACTGAGTTGGCTGCAGAACAGGTAATTGTTGGGTTCCCCTTGACTAAAGTGGTTTATCCTAATCTGGTTGATAATGTTCTGGATGCTGCTTTCTTTGGCTCTGTCCAAACTGAAGCTCTGGTGCCGAGTTGGCCCTCCTTCTTTCACTTATTGGGGTGGATGATGTGCAAGGATTATACACGTGTCATTCTGCCTGCTGGGGATAACCTGGAAAATGCCGAAGCAGTTAGTTTTGAAGTTTTCGGTCAGCAATTGCTCTCTATAGTGGGTTGGGCAATGGAAGATCCCGCTCTGCATAGTTGCTTTTTTCCAGACAAAGCTGGTCTTTGGAGCTGCCGGCGTCGCAGTTTCTGATCACCATCCTTGAGAACTTGGTGGCAGGATTCCAGACTGATCATGCTGACGGTCCCGCACATCTTACTCTGACTGAGCTGCCACAGATTGAACCTCTTTCTGATTATTCTTCGTTTACCACGGTGCCTTCTTCAATGCAAGAGACAGCTTTCTTTCAAAGATGCAACCATTCTGGACTTAACTGACTCTGGAACTTCACCTTGGACTTCCTCTCTGACAGCTGATACTGATTCTAGTGATGGCTCCAATATTGCTCGCACTGTGGTGATTGCGGCAGCCTCGGAAGCTGTTGCTGGACCTTCCTCGGCACGTCCTCGTGGCCGTCCACACAAGACTGACACTACTCGTACTCGCAAGATTGAAACTCCAACCACTGATGAGTTCTCCCGCCGCTCCACTCGCAGCCACAAGAATGGGTTCAAGTATGAATCCTTGCCGTACTCCCCCACCCCTCGAAAAACCTCCAAGGTTTCCAAGGCCACGCCCCCTGATGTGCTCCAGCTTGCTGAGATGCAGCGTATCGGCATCGAAGACTACTGTATCGACCCGGCCTAGCTGACGGCTGAGCAGCTCCTGAAGGAACGCGATGACTAGAAGCAGCGGCATCTGCGTCATTAATAAATCAATGTCTTTTTTCAAGTCTCCTTCTTGGTCGTTGTCTTGCACCTGTGCGTGCGCGTCGTGCTCTGCTTGTGTGTCAGTTCTCTTTGAGTCTCTGCTCCCTTTTGAGACTGAGTCGTTTAAACTTGGTCGGTCATATTTGAGTTTTATGTCAGACTTCTTAAATCAGTCTAAGCGTGTCTGGTACGTTTTTTGCTGGAACGTCCGTGGCATTAACAGCCCAGAAAAATGGCCTCTTATCAGGAACAAGATCGAGGAAAGTTCTGCTTCCATAATTTGTTTTCAAGAAACAAAACGATCAGAAGTTGACATCAGTTTTTTAAAATCTTTTGCGCCTAAGCGATTTGATCAATTCGCTTTCATCCCTTCTGATGGTGCCTCGGGTGGCCTTCTTGTTGCTTGGGTCAGCAGCTTATTTGTGAGTTGTGTCCTGCTGCAGGAAAGTTTCAGTTTGGTTATCAACTTCAAGTCCACTGTTTCTTCTGAATCTTTTAACCTAGTGAACGTCTATGGGCCTTGTGATGGTGTGGAGAGAGAGAATTTTATTGCATGGCTCTTTCATCTGGACATTGACAATGATTCACTCTGGCTTATTTTGGGGGATTTCAACTTCTATCGGTACACAGATAGTAGAAATAGACCGGGGCTAATATGGAGGACATAGCCACGTTTAATGAAGTAATCAGCGATCTTGGGTTAGTGGAACTTCCTATCAAGGGACGAAATTTTACCTGGAGCAATATGCAGAGTGATCCGCTGCTTGTCCAGTTGGATTGGTTTTTTACTTCTCATGCTTGGACTTTGCAATTCCCTAATACGGTTGTTAATCCACTAGCCCGCCCCACCTCGGATCACACGCCATGTGTGGTCTCCATTGGCACGACCATCCCAAAAGCTTCGATTTTCCGGTTTGAAGATCACTGGATCAGGATGCCAGGTTTTCTTGATGTGGTGCAGCGTATCTGGGACATCCACTGTCCGGGGGACAGCGCGAAGCGTATTTCTGCTAAACTGAAACTGTTACGGAAATGGCTGAAAAACTGGAGTACTAGCATTTCGGTCATCTCACACATTATTGATAATTGCAATGCCACCATCCTCCGGCTCGATGATTTTGAGGAATTGAGACCATTGCATCTTTCTGAGTGGAACTTCAGGAATATTGTTAAAAGGAAGCTGCAGCACCTTCTCCTTTGTAAACAGGCATATTGGAAAAGAAGATGCACATCTCGGTGGGCAAAATTTGGCAACGAGAACACCAAATACTTTCATTCCATGGCTACAATTAGATATCGTAGCAATCTAATTTCATCTCTCTCCAGGGATGATGGTTCCGTGGCCACGGATCATCATGAAAAGGCTGCCATTCTGTGGAATTCGTTTAAAGAACTAATTTTTTACGGCTGTTTGGTTGTAAAACTCTAAGGGGAAAACCTCTGGTTTTTTCCTATTAATATAAAATCTACACCGTAGGGGGTTTCCCCTACGGTAACAGCGTAAAAAAAAACCCAAAAATATCATTCATCATTGTTATCATCATCCTTGCACATTTATTCACCACCATTGCATATTTATTTCTTGTTTGCATTGCATAATTATCTTGATATCATTCATACACCTTGTGCTTGACAGCCACAAGTGAGGTTGATGACCAAAACATTTAACCTTGTTTGTAGGTAACCAAAAAGAAGGATAGGAAGATAAATCTTTCACTACTGATTCCCCGAGAGTTCGATATTAAACCCTCGAGTCACCCTCGTGGGGAAAACACGTCTTTCACTTACTACATACTCTGCACTTGGAGGCTCAACCTAACCCCGTATACTTTTCATTGCAGGTAGCTACTGAAGGCTATCACTTCTACGGGTATCAAGACTGTTTTCTGGCGTCGTTGCCGGGGAGTCATAGCTGAAAAGATTTATCCAAGGGTGTACTTGCACCAGCTCTGTTTACTGGCACCGGATTCATCACAACAAAGTCAACTTCGTCACCAACTTGTGCTAACACCTAAGCTTGGGGAGTTTGCACCTACGTGAGCATCATCTTATCCATCTTTACCTTCAGAGCAAAATTATTTGTTTTGTCATTGTCTTGCATTTGTAATTCGGTTTGCATTTGTGAGACTCATTTTATTTTCAGTTTTGCATAAAAATCAAAAAATACATAAAAACTTTGCCAAAATGAATCCTAGTGTTGAAATGAGCAACTTTGGCCAATACCATGGAGAGTCATTAATGGATACTTGGTATAGAATTAAGGACATTAGTAAAAATGGTGTCATTAAATATACCCCTGCTACTTTGATAAGAAACTTCTATAAAGGAATAGATGGCTGGTCAAAAAAAATTCTAGATTCATTAACTAGTGGAAGATTTGCCTCTGGAAATCCCTCACATGCTAATAACTTAATGGAAAATTTATTTGGGAATTCTATAGAATCAAAAGATGAAACTGGAATCAAGCAACTAAAAGTCTCTATGGATAGGTCAACATTATGTCTGCAAACTTACATGGAAGATTATCCTACTAAAAATGAGATGCATTCATTTGTCCTTCATACTTGGCTCCAATGAACATATGGTGACACCACCTTCCTTGTAAATGAAAGATAAGATTAACGATCATCCAAACTTGGCTCCAATGAACACATGCTGACACCACCTTCCTTGTAAATGAGACAAGCTTCCAATGCATCTCCAATGTACCTAAAACAAATTTAAGAACAACATGGTACCCAAACTCATTGGGTCCAAATTAGTTAGAGCAATTACAATACATTGGACAAACTCCACATAAATATGTGCATATTAATGTGAAATTGAATTTCATGCACATCTTAGCCATATAGGATTTGATGGAGTTTATCCTATATATTGGATCAACGAAAGTAAGCATGCCAAAGAAATACAAATTGTAAATATGCTTGCAAAAGACTTTCAAGAACCAAAAGAGATACAATTTGGATAAAACACCAACTAAAACAAGAGAGCACACATTAGTGTGACACAAAAAGAATTGGTCCAAATTATATCAAATACCCAAATCAACACATGATTGAAGATACCAAAAAGAAAATATGGTCAAGGAATAACCAAACCCTCTACATTTTTCATGATGGCACAAAGTACCAAGACGGAAAATGCTTGTCTTCAAAGAGGCATATCATCGGGATCTAAAACCAATTAAAGACAAATAGTGTTCAAAAACATATAGGATAACTCCCCCAATATGTGTGCATTATTTATGATTTTGCATTTGAATACAAATGCACACTAATGGGATCATTACGCACCATATATATTATACTACACTAGTCAAATTCAAGAAGAGCAATAAGATCCATAGGATACAAGGAAGACAAAAAGAGTTTGATAAAACACGTGTTGGCAACAAAATAAGGCAATTCAATGCAATAGCCAAAGTGAAGATGGTCAACAAATTTCACCACAAATATGAGTATCACTTGTCATGAACAAGGAGTATGGAGATATTTCTCGGTGGTAGGAATGATATTCAAGGCCAACTTCACAACGAATAAGCATATGTCAAAGGATAGGAATTGAGCACATGCTTAGATAGAGATTCTTGATGGCTTCAATTTGATAACGATCATGCAAAGCACCAAGAAACTTTCTCACACACAAGATCCAAAAGATGAGAAATAAAAGACATTTAAGCAAAAAATGGAACTTGTTTGAGAAACATGCCACTAGGAAGTAGATAATTGACACTATCAATTCTAGGTGGCAATACCTCACATCTTCACATTTTCTAGGCTTGTAATATGCACATAGCTTATTACTCCCCATAATGTGATAATCCATTTATTTGAAAACAAGAGGCAACCAAAACCAACTCAAAAATTAATGGACATTATAGAATTTGAATTTCTCATGAGCATGGCATACCACATAGAGAATAGATAATATTGATATATCAACACTAAGTGGTATTACTCATCTACACACATATTTAGGATTGTGAAGTGCACAAAGCATATCACTCTCCAAAAATGGATAGTCCATTAATCTCTCAAAGAGAGCCAACAAGATAAGATCGCAAATAAAGGCAATAAGGCTCAAAACAAGTAAAGGATGTGCAAACTAAAATACACATACTTGATTTCTCAAGATAAGTAAGTAAAGAGCACAACACATACAAACACTATCAAGGTACAAAACCTAACACGTGCAAGGGTGCAAGCAACTTTCAATGAATATGTGGTATAAGAACACGTTACCGCAAGAGGAACATTGGATAAGAGATAGAACAATGTAACCCGAATGACTTGGCTTGAGAGAATATAATTGATGAAGATCCCTTAATTCTTCATGATGTAGCCAAGTCTCCAATGCCCTCCAATAACACCTATTGATCAAGTTTTAGCTTGTTGGTCCCCAACCAAGTTGGGTCCTAAGAGGTTAGTCACAATAGGCTTGGCAACCCAAATGGTTCTTTTCTTGACACCACTTTGAGTACCAACATATTTGGCAAACGCATTGCCAACCTTATCCTTCCGAAGAGAATAAACATCATCAATATAATGGGGTTGGATAAGGTACCATTAGTGCATGAAGAAGCAAAGTGACCCTTCTCACGGCATAAGTAGCAACATTTGCTTCCTCCTTTCTTCTTAGTTGGAATCTCGACTTGAGGAGGTGTAGCTTGATTCTTCTTGGGAAGAGGTTGTTCTTCAACTTGAGGAACTTGAGGCTTCTTCCCTTGTTGCTTCTCACTAGGTTGCTTCTTCTTCAAAGGGCAAGATCTAACATGGTGCCCTTCAACTTTGCACTTGAAGCAAACAATCTTGGCCGAATCATTAACTTGTTCTTGGCCCTTGTTCTTCTTGATAGAGTTGGACTTGTTCTTGTTATTGGAGTTGAATCCAAGTCCACTCTTGTCATTGAGGCGTCTTTGAACACTCAACATATTGTCAAGTGTGGACTTCTCAACATGACGCTTTTCCAAGTCTTTCTTCAAAGAAGTGACTTGGGCCTTGAGCTCATTTAGTTCCTCTACATGGTTAGTATCAACAAAAGCACTAGAGGAAGTAGAAGCTTCATTGTTAGAGCAACAAGGTATGTAAAGTAATTCATCACAAGATGTATCAACATTGTGAGTGGATGAATCATAAGGACTAGCACAAGACGATATAGCATTAAGAGAAGAAGTTGTGCCATTGTCCACATGAGGCTCATAAGATATTACCTTTGACATACAAGCCTCATGAGCTACCTTTAGCTTGGCATGGGATGCTAGAAGGTCCTCATTAGAGCTAGAGAGCTTTTCATGAATTTCTTCCAATATCCCATACTTGCTAGTTAGCAACTCAAGTTGAGCCCTTAGCTCAACATTCTCCTTCAAAATAGATGCTTCACAAGAAGTGGAGTTAGTAGCACAAGCATCATTAATATTAGAAATAGAAGGAGCAATTTGGCAAGCTTATCATTCTTAGATAGTTGAGTTTGGAGTTGATCATGAGACTTGATAAGGAGAGAGTGTTCACTTTCTAAAGCCTTGTGAGCTTTGTCAAGTCTCTCTATGTACTCACTTAGTCTAGCATTGCCAACACCAAATTCAACTTTTTCCTTTTTAAGCACTTTATATTTAGCACGGACATGATCTTTTTCCTTAATGATTTTAGCAATAATAAGATCATTAGACTCATCAAGAGATTCAAGTCTCTCTTCAAGAGAAGCCCTAAGCTCTTCTTCTTCAAGAGAAGCTTTCAAGGAAGCTATAGTGATAGAGTCATCTCTCTCAATTTGACATTTCTCATCAAATTGACTTTCCAAATCCTCAATGAATTCCCTACTCTTAATAACATAAGCAATGGTTTCACATAGAGGAGGGATAACTTTACTACCTTTGGGGAGAGTACCAAGAACCATCTCACCCTTCTTGGTTAAGGATTCAATATCAAAACCTTCTTCATGAGAATCCTCATCTACATCATCACAATTTGAATTCGAGGTGGGAGATACCTCGGAATCCTTAGCCATAAGGCAAACATGATTAATGGTTGACGAGGATGAAGAAAAACTTGAAGCACCAAATAAATCCATGTCTTGTTCCAAGGAGTGTTCAGTTTCCTCTACATAGTTAGACAAACAAATACTAGAGGAAAAGAAGCATTTTTATTAAGGCAACAAGACATAGAGAGTATATCATCATGAGATTTAGTTAAGCAACTATTACATGATATGCAAGGACTATCAACACTAGCATGTAAGACATTTAGGGTGCTACAAGAGTTTAAGTCCAAAGATAGAACATTGCAATGAGATAGAGAAAAGTATAGTCAATAGAATATTCACCATCAACAAACCAATTGCTATCACCACTCACCATATCATTACCTTGTGACAACTCACATGTTGGTGAAGTGGAAGAAGTTGTGAACTCATCACGGCCGGAGGTGGAAGGAGAACAATCATCCTCAATAATTTTGGACACTTCATATATATCTTGAAGCTTTTTCCAAAGCACATGAGCGTTCCGAAAAGGCATGATTGAATCAAGAACTACATCGCTCAAAACACATATAAGACCATTAGAAACTAGAGTCACGAGATGAGAGTTTTCCTCATCCTCTAAAGATAATTCTTGAGAATCCTTTGGAGGAGAAAAACCCACATCCACAATCCTCTTAATATAATTTGGACCCATGGCCCTAAAGAGATTAAGCATGCGAATTTTCCAAACATCATAATTTGTGCCATCGAATATGAAAGTGGGATCGTGCACTAATTCTCTAAACGACATCTTTTACTCTCTAGACGGTAAAGCCCAAAAAGAGAGCCCAGGCTCTCATACCAATTGAAAGGATAATGATGTCGCCTAGAGGGGGGTGAATAGGCGATTAAAACTTTTCCGGTTTAGTCTTGCTAATTGTGGAACAAAACTAGGTGTTTAAATTAACAAGCCGGTAACTTAAATAAACTAGGCTCACCTATGTGCACCAACAACTTACGCTAAGCAAGACAAGCAACAAGGTGATAGCAATAGAGAACTTCAAGCACGAAGGCTATCACAACGTAATGTGCATAAGTAAATAGCTCGGGTATAGAAATAACCAAAGCACGCGGAGACGAGGATGTATTCCCGAGTTCCTCCTTGTTAAGGGAGTACGTCTCGTTGGAGAGATGTGAGGCACCACAAAGGTCGATCTCAACGCCACAAAGGCTCACCCTATTCTCCGATGAACTGCACCACAAAGGTTTGGTTCACCTTCCACTATCGGCATCCTTTGAGGCGGAATCCGGAGCCTTTCAACAACAATCCGGGGCACAACCAATAATGGGATAGGGGGCTCCCGAACGGCTTTACAAGTGACCACAAAGGTCCAACCACCACACGGGCGTCTAGGGTCCAAGGACCCAAGAGTAACAAGCTCACAAACTTTCAACTTCCACGAATCCTCGTGGAGAGCACACCGATGCACAAAGCAATGGCAAGAGCACAAGTGCTCAATTCTTCACTCTCAAATCCCACCAAAAGCAACTAATGCTTATGGGGGGAGAAGAGAGGAAGACCAAAGAAGAACTCAACTAATAGAACTCCAAGATCTAGATCCAAAGGGTTCCCCTCATTTAGAGGAGAGATGGATTGGTGGAAATGTAGGTCTAGATCTCCTCTCACTTTTCCCTCAAAGATATGCAAGAATCATGAGAGGGATTGAGAGGGAACAAGCTTTTTCAAGGTCAAACAATGGAGGAGAGAGAGGGAAAAACGAGCTGCTCAAGGTTGAAGAAGGGGAGGGGTATTTATAGCCCCTCCCACCGAAATAGCCGTTGCAGGCTCACTTAGGCCGGAACTTCCGGTCACAGGGCCGGAACTTCCAGTCCTGGGGCCGGAACTTCCGGCTGGGAACTTCCAGACCCCCAGAAAAGCGACTAAAAAACGGTTCTGTACTCGGCCGGAACTTTGGCCGGAAATTTGGCCGGAACTTCCGGATGGCCGGAATTTTCGGCCAAATCCGGAACTTCCGCCCCTCAGAAAACTGCAGAAATACTGAACACGAAAACGAAGATATCTTGATCATCCGGACTCTGTTTTCGATGTTCTCGGGCTCGTTGGAATCGCAACGAAGATCTTTACAAGATCATGCAGAGAAACATCATAGTCCAATAAAGGAAGATAAAACCAAATGGAGAAAGGTAAAACCTCTCTAAAAAGGAATAACCGGCAAACCTCCAAAACTGAAAACGCAACAAGTTTTCCATACGAAATGCGTTTTCGGTGAACTTGGGCTTGTCGTGAAGATCACAACAAGCACCAAAACCCAACAAGGAGAAAACCAAATAAGAACCAAGAAAGATAATATGGCAAGTATGCAAAGGTTTGAGCTCTCCACAAAGATGCGATCAAGTTACTCACTTGAGAGCCCCTCTTGATAGTACGCCGTCTATTCTATAACCCGGTCTCTCACTAACAACATGAGACCGGTAAAATAGAAAACCTATCAAGATCATACCTTTGCCTTGCGCATACCACTTGAGCTCCATGATGATGATCTTGACTCTCTCAAGTTGAGGCACCTTTCTTTATTGTGCTTGCTAGCACATGCTTGATGAAGACTTCTCCAAATGCTCCCCCATACTCCATTATGGGAGGGCCTCGCTAAGCTCCGTCTTCATGTCTCCTTTGCAAGCTTCAATCAATTGATATCTTCCGAGATGCATCATATTGAACTTGCACTTCATCTTCTTCTCTTGATATGTATGATGGCTTGGGGTTAAACATGATTGTTCACTCAATCTTCTTTTCCAAGGCATACTTGCAATGAGCTCAACTCTACACATGACCATTCTTCATATAAACCCTTGAGTAGAGCATTGGTCATCATGTCATCTTCAAGAGTCCAACACATGAACTCCTATATTTTCCCATGGACAAGATCTATAAGAATATCTCAATATGTAAACATTAGTCCATAAGGATTGTCATTAATTACCAAAACCACGCATGGGGCAACACATGCACATTCAACATCAAAGTTCAAACTCCCTCATGAGCTTCATCTTCAATAAATAACAAGTAAGAAGCCTAGCTATATGGTTATAAAGAAAGCGCTTTGCGGGAGGCAACCCGGTTATTTTTATGTGTGATTTTCTTTGTGTCCTCTTTCTGTAACAAGAGAGTTTGTTTTTAGCTTAGTTTCTGGAATTTTGAATAAAGTGCCAAGTTTTACCCTTATTGGGTTGAAAAAGTTGCTTATAGCGTTCAGAGATTTTATTCCTACACGAATCTGTGCACGGTATGATTTTTAATCCTTATTCTGTAACTCCGAATGAGGTCATATTTGAACTGTGGTTGCAACTTTTCGTCCTCTGTATGTATGAATTTTTGCGAAATTTTTCGGCAAAGTTTGGTAGGGTAGAAAAATACGTTTTGCTGCTGCTGTTTTTCTGGACAGATTCTGTCCCATTTTGTTTTATGCATGTTTTGAACTTTTATCTTGAATCTTTTTGATTCAAATGAGTTAGCATAAAACATCATATACTTTCTGGACATTCATATGATGTTTTTTTTAGGATTATATGCAAAAAGAAACCTATTTATTTAGCACTACTAATGCACCCCACAGAAAAGAAAATGGGAGAAATGGTGTTTTGAAGTTTTTCACATGGATTGGAGGAAATGCACCAAGAGTTATCCAAGGATGGTGAAGACCATAAGCTTGGGATGTGAAGACAACCCCACTGGACCTACACACTCTCGGTTTGCACACGTCTAACTTCTGTTTTTCGATCGAAACACTTTATCGCATAAACTTGGAGCGTCTTTTTGTTTGTTTTGGTTTGATTTTTGTTTTTGTGAGACCACCACACTATAATTTATATGTGAAAGAGCTACTGGAAATATGGGTTGAAATATGTTGGATGCTTTTATTGTATTGGGAAAAGGGATGTTTGAGTTGATTTTTAATGATACATATAGTTGCATGATTCATGAGCTTGTTTATGAGTAATAATTTGCAAATGCTTATCTAGAGCTATCACTTATTCATGTTTTGATGCTGAAAGTTATTTTACTTTTTTAACATGGATTAGTTAGTTCTATGGACACTCATGCATGCATCTAGATGGTCAACTTTCTCCCTCTTGCTAGCCCAAAAATTCCAACAAGTAAAAACTTGTTTCCAACACCTTCAACCAAAGTTATTCCAGTGAGTCCACCATATCTACCTATTGGCTTTATGCTATTTCGAGTATGTTTATCATGATATTTGTGTTATCTATACCTCTGAATGAAAATGTTTATGTTATTGATTGTGATGGGAAAAGTTGGTTATATAGCTCTCTCGAACTTGATGCACAACTTTATTTTTATTGCATAAATAAAACATGACCCATTGTGATTAAGATTATGATGTTAGTGGCTTGATAAATGTCCGAGGTTGGGAGTTAGCCCATATGTGCTGTCACATGCAAAGCTTTCAACATGCTCCTTCATCTCATTTAGTTGATATCATGTACTTTTGTTTATGGATGCCTATCATGGTGAAATGAGGTGGAAATGAAGTAGTTTAAATGAGTTTGTATAAATGGTTAGAGAGACGCCTGGGCCGCTAATCTAAGCCATGCATCATTCATGGTGGAAATTTACTTACATGCTATGGTGAACCGTCTGTGATATACCTTATAATAAAAAACTATTCCAATGGTAAATAAAAAGGGTGTTGAGTTGTTCATCTTGTTTGTTTGTCTTTTCATTTTGATATGGGCTTGTTCCATATCTGGGACAAGAGGTACCCCAGTTGACGCTCTTGATGATACTATTATTACTTACAATGATATATAACTTGAACTTGCTTTGTTTCCTAAGTTGAGTAACTCATGGTGTAGGTACTTGTATTCAAGGGGCATGAGACACCTAACCTTTACTTTGTCAAGCACACTACTCATATTTGCTTTCACATTAAACTTTAATCATTCAAGATGCTATGATAGGGGAATGAGAGCTTGACACCAAGATTACCACATTGCAATCATTAACTTAAGTAGAAGAGTTTGGAAGTTAGATGAAACTTATGCATGCTTTACCTCTACTCACATATACATCTTTCCAAAGTGTCCACCTTTTATATTCAGATTTTCATCTACACTCTATGACCAATGTAGGATGTTCTTACTTATCATTATGCATACATGTGGTCCATATTACTATCTTCTATGTTACACTTTGTGAACTATCATTGAACATCCTTGCTTGAATACTTGATATCACTTCATAAACTATCTTGCATATTGCTACTCCTTTGAAGAATGAATCATTTGACTCTATGTAGCAGTCGCAATCATCTTTGATATCCATTGTTAGTGTTATATTGCAAAGTCCATGTTAGTTTTATCACCTTCATACTCGAGGACGAGTATTGGTTAAGCTTGGGGATGTTGATGCATGTAAAATGCATACATGAACTTTGCACTATATCACTTATATTCCAATCATATTTGCATCATATAAGGGTTATACCACTGTTATATAATGATTTTAGGAAATAAAATATTTATTTCCTATTTTTATGGAATTAACCCTGCGCAGGCAGAAAACCCTATTTCTTTCCTTTTAAGTTTCAGGGACCCAAACGACGTCCAAATGACATGGAAAATTACGAGCGTCAATATTTTGGAAGGAGAAGACTTGGGAGCGAAGGAAGCAAGCAAACGGGCCGAGGCCCAAAAGAGTGGCACACGTGGCCACTGTACCTGGCCGTGTGGGGCCCACTCTTTTGGCCTCGAGGCTTCGCTGTCGTCGATCTTTTCTCCACCGACATCGTCTTGACCTAAAAACGCCTATAAAAGAAGTCCCCGTCGTTCTCTCGAAGGAACGCCGCCGAAACACAGAAACACTGAAAGAGAGATCTTGAGCTGCAGATTGGAGGGGGAAAACTCCGGCGGGGCGCTGCCGGCGTGGTCCCCATCTTCTCCATCGACATCTCCAACGTCTCCATGATGAAGAGGGAGTAGTCCACCTCTGTAACTTATGTATCTCTCTCTCTTTGAGCTTCACTAATTAGTACCGTATGAGCTGCTGAACATGATTACGGTCATATTTGTAATACCTATGTGGTGGATCTTTTTATGAGTTAATATATGTTTGAGATTGCAATGTTTGTTTCAGTTATGAATATAGATGCATATTATGTACCCCGTTCTTATTCACTTGTTATGATCAAGCATGTTTATGAGAGCGTGTGTGGGGTGACGTGTGCATTAGTTGGAGTAACGGGGGTGGTGAGTGCGGTAAGTTGACAACTGTAATATCGCGATCCACTTGGGTGTTTACCTTACTTTGTTGCCTCACTAGGGATAAACAAAAATACCATGCTACAAGGGTTGTGGGTGATTGCCACTTCTCCTGACTAGATCTAGCATGTTCTTATTTTAACTTCATGTCATGATACTTAAAGCTATACTCTGAGTTATCTTAATTACTGAGGTGTTATGATTTGGTTCGCATCTTGGTGGAGTATAAGTGAGATTAATAACCAAAAGATCTCTATGTTAGGACGTGATGCCCATATAATTAGTAACTTGTTATCAAACTTTGTGTTGCAATCTCATATGTCAACTCTAGTGTTCCATTGTCTACCACTTTATTAAAGAGAGAGTGCATTTGTGAAACCATGAACCCCGGTCCATTTTTAATCATAAGAAACACCTTTCCAACAATTTTACCACTTTTCCATTTTCTGCATTTATTAAATCCGAAAATACAAAAACACTTTTACATCTTGCATTCATCATAAAAAACCCAAAAATATCATTCATCATTGTTATCATCATCCTTGCACATTTATTCACCACCATTGCATATTTATTTCTTGTTTGCGTTGCATAATTATCTTGATATTATTCATACACCTTGTGCTTGACAACCACATGTGAGGTTGAGTACCAAAACATTTAACCTTGTTTTGTAGGTAACCAAAAAGAAGGATAGGAAGATAAATCTTTCAATACTGATTCCCTGAGAGTTCGATATTAAACCCTCGAGTCACCCTCGTGGGAAAACACGTCTTCCCCTTACTACATACTCTACACTTGGAGGCTCAACCTAACCCCGTATAACCTAACCCCGTATACTTTTCATTGCAGGTAGCTACTGAAGGCTATCACTTCTACGGGTATCACGCGCTGGATCTGCCGCCGTCCTTCAAGGACAGCTCACACGCGATGCGGAAGGCCTCCTCTTCCGTGTCTTCTACCGGCATCGGTGCCGCCACGTCGCTCTGCTCGGACTCCGAGGGCCACTCACCGGAGGATGAAGACATTGCGCCGAGGGAGGCGAGGAGACTGGACAGCGAGCGGAGGAGGCGAGGAGACTGGACGGCGAGGTAGGGTTTGGTCGGTGGGTGGGGTATTTAGTGGGGGACGGAGGTGCCACGCGGTGGAAGTCAGCGACGACGGCCGGCCGTTCAGCGGCGACGGTCAGCCTCCTTTGTGGGTCCGTGGTGTCAACGGCTAAGGGGCGGACGCATCCGGGCCGCCCCAAACCCGCCATAGATATGGGCTGGCTTTGGGGTGTGCCGGACCGCCCGGTCGTTTGGGCTGGCTATAGGGGCCGGCGTTGGGTGGAGATTTTGGCCCAAACCCCATCCGGGCTGTCCGCCCGGACGTTTGGGGCCTGTTTGGGGGCTATGGTTGGAGATGCTCTTAAGGCGACGAGGTTGGTGTCAAGACTATGGTGGCGCATGCTGGTGGTTGGCAAGTTGGGTGGAGCGCTATAGATTATCTGTGTAGTGGGTGTATGAGGGTTGGAAGAAACCCTTACCGGCTTGTCTAGCTTCGAAGCCGTGACGCTTGCGGGAAAGTTTTTCAAAATTGGAAAGTTTTTACATTTTTACAATTTTAAATAAAAAAGATTCGAATTTAAATATTTCCAAATACAAACATTTTTTAAATCATATAAAAGCGTAACAAGTACAAAAATAAAAAACGAAAATAAAAATGATAAAGATAAATGAAAGGAACAAAAAGGAAAACGGAAAGCAAAAGAGAAAAGAAAAGGCACAAATAGGAGAAGAAGGGTAACACTGTAAATGGGCCTGCCCGTTGCGGCGACGGGGATGTGCGGCGCGAGCCTCCCGTGCCTGCATGGGCGACAAATAGTATTTGATGCTTATTGGCCAGCCCAGCAAGGTGCTGGTGGGTTTTTTTTTTACGTTTTTGTCTCTGTTGCTATAGTTTCTTCTTTTTATGGTTCTTTTGTTTTCTCTTTCCTGAAGATCGCCTCGGCCTACGTTATCCTACCCTGCTCATTTTCTTTTGCGAAACAATGTACAAAGTAGACGCTCACATACACTCGCATACACTCACCCCTATGAACGTGCACACGCACATCCTACCCCTATGAGCACCTTCGAAAGACCGAGCCGGTGGATCGGGTCTTCAGATACCCTACCCATTTTCCTTCTTCTTTCATCGATTTTATTTGTGCGGACTACGCGCGGACTGGCGTCTCTACATTTCCCTCTTGGAAGATGCCCCGGAAACTAGTTCCGATAGATACCATCAGCTGATCACTCCATTTTTTAATATAAGGTGTCTTATTATTTACTCACATATAAATATATGTAGACACATTTTAATGTGCATGTTCACTCAATTTACTATACATTTAGATAACATCTAGAGTACCTAAAACATCTTAGATTAAAAAAACGGAGGGAGTAGCTCCATCCAATCAAACCTTACGTACAGTTCTCATGACTTGTGAATGTTTGAATCTCCACCCCAGGCGATGGGCGGAGCTGGCGCATGCAGGCACATCACATGGACCGCCAGTTGAATTACTACTCTTGAACAATGAGCAACCCATACAAATGATCGGCTCTGCGTCACTTTTGTTTGCCATGGTCAAATGCGGCTCGGCATCATCATCATCGTCGTCATGGCGCGGCACAGCTGCATGCATACGAGCAGCGTCGATATTGCGCACTGCACACAGTTCCCAGCTACTGAGCTAGGGACGAGGATGCTGGACCTGAACCTGATGCTGCTGGAAAGAACAAGAGGCGAGCTGATGAGATTGCCTGGAGGTGAGCTTGGACAACAACAAGAGTCTCCGGTGCTCTTCTCCCTAGTCTAGTAGGAGTAGTATTTGCTCTCTGTTTAGGCATGTTAAGTACTTTCTGTTTTCTTGGCTGCTCTGTTAGAGCTTTCGCTTAAGCTGCTACTGATGATGTAAGCGAAACCTGGATGCTGTTCTGGTGGTTGCATTGCATGTTAATGGGAACCAGGGGCGAACGAAAGCCCTTTTTCTCTGGAAAAAAAAATTAGGTGCTACACGTACGAACTAATTACGTACGCATGTGCAATTGAATGGAGCAATGATACCATATCTGTTTGTACGTAAGTTTTGATGACTCTGCTTGATTGGGCCATCAGTTTTTGGCCTTGATTAGTTTCAAACGATCAATGTCAACGCATGTGCTTGTTGGTTTCATGCATGAACTGTCATCGCGCTTGATCCAAGCCATATACTGTATACATCAATAATTTTCATTATTGACATGGATGTTGGACGTACGCTAGCTCCGCAAGTGGATGATACAGTTTCTCCGCCATCAAAGACAGTACTCATCTAGCTAGTTATGCTATATATACAACATGTACAAGATTAAGATATGCTAACAAATGTGTGAAAACAACTCCACTCACACAGTCACACTCCATACACTGAGCATGTGTTGAGCTAGTTACACAGAAAAATTTGATCCAATGGAGAACACAAACCCTTGGATCGATTGGTCCTAATTCTATCTTTGACCCACCAAGTATCAAACTATAGATTTGACACCATATGATTATTCTTTCAGAAGATGCATCTTACACTAGTCTTTAGCTGACAATGTGTGTGTATTGGTGTGCGCGCGTGTATTTCATACTCAGTATCTCTCAAAAAAAGGAATGTGTATAATAAGTTAAATTACTTTTGTATGCAAAGTGCATTATTAATTGTATTTGCACCATGGATTTTATATTTTGGCCAATAATATACTATCTCTGTTCGAAAATATAAGATATTATAGCCTTTTTATGATTCAGATGTATCTAAATGTATTTTAGTGTGTAGATTAACTCATTTCCGTCCATATGTAGTCCATATTGAAAAATCTGAAACATCTTAAAATGTTTGAACGTCAGAAGCATTTTAGAAGGAAAGCGGAAAAATGAGGGGAAAAGCAGTAAGATAACAAATCTACTCTGATAAGTGTCACGAGAGGCGCTTCAATTTGCAGATTTGAGCCATATGAAAATTAATGCAGAAAGGCCACCAGCATGTAGTACGTTGTCCAGTGATTTGCAGGAAGAAGGAACAAAACTCCCAGAGAGAACAGGCAGTGAACGGGATCGATCGATCGCACGCCGTTCAGATGCAACATGTGCATCAGTAATGTGCGTGGCATCTCTCCTTCACAACAGCCACGTGAGCCAAGTAATGAGCCAGCCATTCCTTTGTCATACATGAGTGCCGCGCCCTTCCTGCTTAAATGCTTGGTCAGTTCCTGTCCCTGACTAATGGACTCCTCTATAGCTTCTTGTTGTACAGTAGTAGTAAGATATTTTGCATGCATCATTAGGGATTGAGTAGTTTTATGGAAGAACATTTTCACTGCTGGAATGAAGCGTGTGAATGTGCTATCTGGCAAGCTAAGTGTGTCAATTGCTTGTGCTAGTGATGTAAATATGCAGACATGACTAGGTGCAGAGAAGATGAAACTGGTAGTAGAAAAGTCGATTAATTCAGAATCGGGGTGATATCCCTCACACCACACGTCCACACAGTTCATATCTGCTGCTACCTCTTCTACATCCTTTCCCACATCAACATGCGGCTAGCCTGTAGTGTGTACTGCATATCAGGGTGGAAATCAACTGTCGTCTTTAAAACTACGCATTTCCCATAAGCGAAATACATCCAATTGCAACTAGATGGAAGAAACAAATTTGCAAATCTTATAGTCAGATGAACACGAGGAGGAGCTGGAATTGTAGATGACATACCATGCATAAACTTAATCCAGAAACCAAACCTCAGCCGCTGTAAGTGTCATATGCATGATGCTGTGCCTACTGTGCGCAGATGCTGGTTAAAGGGATTGAAGCCTGGTCCGAGATCACCAAATGATACATTCCATATATACACAAGATGGAAGCATATTATGCACCCATGCGTATGGACGTATGGTGTACATGGGGACCTTGAACCAGACAACAACCCCCTTAACCTAACTTCAACCAGCTGACAGTTCTTAACTCCAAACTAGCTTGGAGTACAAACATACTCAACAAAAGATGAAGCTACTTCGCCATGGATGGGAGCATGGGAGGCAAGAAAGCTAGCAGAAGAAGATGGCAAGATATAGGCAGGCAAGAAAGCTAGCAGAAGAAGATGGCAAGATATAGGCGAAGGAGAGAACAGAAGAGCTGGCTACTAATGAAGAGATCGAGAGGGGGGAGCTAGGTCAGGGCGTTTTGAAGAGGAGAGAGGCTGGGAGCCTGGGAGGTAAGGGGCAATGGCTAACTGGTTGTGGATGATGGGTCACTGAAATGCCATTTATTGAGAGGTCTGCCATCGGACATACACGAGCTGTGCACTGATAGCCACTGGAAACAGACTTCATTGCTTCTGGTACAGCCTACAGCGTATGTGTGCAGCAGTGCAAGTCTGGGCTGAAGACATTTTCAGTAGAGCGCTACCCCGTAGTATTACTTCAGTTAACTTTGGAGTAGTTTTTCAGGTTTCACCTTTTCCTGGTCATTGTACTCAGTCTAGTTGACTAGCATTTCCTCGTTTCTAGTTGGGATTATTTAGGAAGTCGTCTATGTTTAACTTCGAGCAAGACTTTTGCTTTCTACTCAGTCATTTGTCGAAGTTGACTAGCTATTAAGTACTAAGTCAAAATCTTGAACCATCCGGCCAATTAAGAACCACATACCCATCAAAATTTAATCAAAGACCTAGAAAATTGGTATGGAGTTAATACAAGAGAACTCGACTACAATACAACTAAAGAATAGTTAATACAAGAGAAGTCAACCACATACACAAGACAATATAATCACGCTTCTCACCCAACTAAGCTAATTTACTGATGTGGACTAGAGAGGATAAGAAAAGTGCATCATACGCTGGTTGATCGTAAGTAGTCAAACTCTAAAAGAATCAACGCCTGGAAAATAACCTCATTGTCTTTTACCATTGTATTCAATATAAGAGTGAGTTCAACTCTGTACCACTCCTTTGCAAAATTTTCACGGTTTTTACCGCATTTAATTTGATTGGCACACTTTTATCCAAATTGACAGTATATTGTGACACATTTTGCCCTATTTAACAATTTCCTCTTATTGTAAGTTGTTGGGCTCACTTGTTAGGTCAATGTAGCCGATGTAGGATACGAAAACCTCTTTTGGAGCCTGAGCTACATGGAGCTCGTTTAAAAAAAAATCGAAATCGACATTTTTAAGTTGCTAAAAATCGTGAAAAAAAATCTGGATGTACAGAATGTGCAGATCTACAATCGTACCAAGTTTCTAATCTAAAATCAAATTATTCTGGTCTAGATCTAAAAGACGAAATTCTGGATCTAAATACCCAGATTTAAAATTTTGAAATATGCAGAATTTCCAAGATCAAGGATGAAGCTAGGTTGTGGGCAAGAGCTGGTGCTCTTGGCCTCCGTGTCATCCTACCTCCAAACTGGGATGTTCACTGAAATCTGTAAACTCTGAATTTAGCCTCCCTGGAGGAATGTAAACAAACTTCTACCTTTTCAATGAAATGAAACGCAAAGCTGTTGCGTTTTCTCTATAAAAAAAATTGTATTTTTTACACAGCCAAAAATACAACGAATTTGAAGTCAAAAAATTCACGCTTGTGGGTCTCGACATTACCTACAGCTGTAATTATTTGCGCGATTTTTGGAAACTTAAAAATATGACATTCGATTTTTTCAAAATAACGGCTGCATATAGCTCGGGAGTCAAAAGTCCACTCTCATGTAAGATACCAACTCAAAATTGTTAAGCGGCCGGGCGTGTGTTCTCTACTCTAGCTCGCTTGCCTACTCGACCCACAACTCGCCCCAGCTCACTTGATGCACCTGTTCATTCACGCGAAGCCATGATACATGAGCGAGAGAAGAAAAAATAGCGTCACCAGGAACAATGCGCTGGATCTATGGCGGTGATCGCGAGATTGCACAACAAGGTAGAACTAGTTGCGGGTCAGATTACACGGGTAGGAAGGACACACTCACTAGTTTAGTCTTCCTAGTTGACGTCTCATTCATCTCTACATCAGCCAAATGGTTGCGGGCCGGTCCTATCAAAAACCGGGAAGTTGATAAAGAGGGGAAAAACAGTCACTAAATGTCAAACGGGTGTAAAAGGTGGAATTCACTCTTACTATAATTGTTATTGGCCCTAGAATAAGGATAAGATATATACAACATATTAGTCTTGTTATTTTTTTCGTCCACTCTAGATGATACGGAAGGAGTTGGATATCCAAAATACACTAAAGATAGCATGAGAGTTCTCTTGAACTTCCATCAACTAAGTAACGTAAAAATATAGTTATCACTCTTTGTCGACGTAACTATATTGATTTTCAAATAACTCACGTTTTGACTCAAAGATGCTAATTTGAAAGGGCATTTATGAACTTGTAATTTTGCATGCTCGCATGTTACACATCCAATACTATTAATTTTTTGAAATAATTTTCTTGAAGGATTAAAGTACCATCTGAAATAGTATCAAACTTACTTCATGTTTACTCTTTGTTATAAAATTGTGAATTTGGCACATGCTCTAGTATAGGAATGTATATACCATATAAGAAGCAAATCCTAATTAGTTTGTAGACATTGCACAATTTTTTCTGAAAATATTAGCCAGAGATGCTTGTAGAGATACCATGTACCGGTGTAAAAATAGTGCCCAGGTTGGCAGCAATTATGAGCTCATGATGCCCCTGTGATTGAGGCCGCTGCGACGGAGAGCCGGCGAGCCAGGAGCCACTGGAAAAGGCTGATACCTCGGGTAACGCAGAAGATCCCCACTCCCCATGACAAGCCATTCAAGACGAGTTAACTCCGGTATGGGTCTCGTTTGTTTTTCACCTATCAACGATGCATCTACTACCAGCTACCTGATCGTGCAACTTGAGCTAGAGGTAACTGTGGCTTGTTTTTCAAACAAATAATCCCTTGAAAATTTAGGAAAAAACAGCTCTCCTTTATCTTGTTTTTATGTATTGCTTCAACAAGACGTAAGCTATTTAATGCTACGGCATGACCGAGTCAGCAAAACCTGAACTCTTCTTGTTTTGGACAGATGACTCTAAAAAAACAGAAGCCATGAATTCACTCCCAAAAAAATTTACCGATGAGTTGAATACAACTTACCTACCATTCGGCGATCTATAGTACAATCCTGACAGCAAAATAAAATCATGTCGCCGCTGTGACTGACATGACCCTCAAACCAATTTTAAGTCTCGAGTCAGGTATGTGGTCTTCACTGGCGAACAGTACCATGCTACACATCAACTGACGGCCGGGAGTGAATGCCGTACAGAAACAGAACCACACAGCACAAGCGTACTGCAGACAGTAGGAGCTGTTACAGTGATACCCCATCACTGCATGAGTACTAATTAACATGAGAAGAAACAGAAAGAGCAAAATTGCAGACATTGGAGTACTTAGGAAGCAAAAAAAGCGAGCCTTATGAGTTTGGAGGCATAATTACATGCCCCTCTGTTATTTTCTCTTTCAAACTCAATCTGGAGATATCAAGACGGAAATTGTGTTTTATCTCGAGTGGCTAGCATTATTTTTCTCACTCAAGTCATTAAGGCTAAAGAAATGTATAAGCACCTATTCTTCTCTGGGCATATGACTTGAAAATGGGCATCTTTTTTTCCACATTTGGAAATTTACCTCTTGTATCCTCTGGTGACTACTCCTATTATATTGTTTTCGAAAAGGAGATTGAAACCCCGGGCTCCGTATCAAAATAAATAAATGATGCACAACCTTTTTTCTTAAATTATTCAATAAAGCCTTACAGAAAAATCATGATTAGCCGAAGCCACCATCCTGGCGAGATCTTTAGCTATTGACTTCAACATCCGGCCGACGGGCCGAGACTATCTATAGATATTAGAAGATTATTTTTATTTGAAATAGACAAACATTTTTTGTCATAAACTGATATTTATAGAAAACAAATATAAAAATACACAAATGAATCCAAAAAATATATTTTTAGTGAACACAATATAAGTATCAATCTGTTAGTGGCCTGAAGACCTCTCCTTCTCAAAATATTAGTTTAGTAAACAAAGTTTAAAATTTGTTCATTTTCCGTAAAGAGATGTGTACATTATCCATAAAAAAGTTCTTAATAATGGCATTTTTGTTTTGTGCAAACTTTCAAAAGAATAATGAGTTATGTATAGTGGATTTCTTTCATGCTAGGAAAAATTGCTATGAAACTGCAAAATTTCAGTGTGTGTATCAATTTCAGTACTTCTGTTTATCACCGTTGTACTTGGAACATTAAATCAATTGATGTTGTGTGTAAGGCCGCACCTACTTATGTGGGTATATTTTCCTTATTTCAATGCATACCATATATATGTGAGTGGTGACACATCCCACGAAGTGAAGCAATCAAAGTTCTAAACATAATATTCTCATGTTACGTCAATTCACCAAAGCTTGACACCTTTGAGCGATAGACATTGCAATTGCTACGGTTGTACTTAGGGATGAGCGATATTGGGAAAAATAACTCGTCAACTTTGCCAAAGAACTCCAAAGCAAAAAAGGCACCATGTAGGCAGTAGCTTCGAACTCAGTGGTACTAGTCTCAAATTTCTTAAAAAATGCGCGATGGGACGTAGTTGAGGCTAATCAAAGGTTTGACTGACAATGGGATTTGGGCGAGGCTTTATACAGCATTTGCATGACAGCAACAAAGCTATTGGAGTTTGATAGGAGAAACACGAGACAAGAGAACACACTTTCTTTGAAAAATTGGACATGCATAGTCTTTCAAAAGCAATCTGTACTGGTGTTGTCGCTGCCTCTCGTGACTTTATCTGTAGGTCTTCCCTTCTCACAGCCAACACTTCTTGTGAGACTTTTTTTTATTGTCTCTTCGTTTTGATTGACACTTGTTTCCTCCTTGACTCAGCACCATTCGGGTTCTTCATCTCTTCCATTGTGAGTGCGCCATGACCAAAGCATACATGCAGATTTTTGCATGGCTATCGGGATTAAGTAGAAACTTCCATATTGATGTTGTTATAAAGCATGTTCTACTAAATGTGTTTTATCGACCAAAAAAATTCTTGTACACAATAATTATTGTGTGTGTTAATGTTGCAGGTGACAATGGGTTCTACGTTTTTTCGATAAAGGACAATGGGTTCTACGTACTGTAACAACATTCTTCTATGAATGTTTTTGTAACTTGTTTTATGGTTATCTTGCACCCATTTCAGGTGCACAATCAACACATTGTATACTAATTTTAGGATGCATAAGTACCGAATTAAGATTGCAAGTGGGATGGGCCCGTCACTAATCATGTGCCACACTCCCATCCCACCTCAAATCATCCAATTATCTGGCTTAAGAAAACCGCCTATCCCGTAGGGGTCAATTGGCACAAATCCCACCTAATCCACCAGTCAACACGCAACAGTAAATCCAGAAGCTATGAAAGTTAACCGGCGTGGGGGCGAAAACTGAGCTTTCGATTCTTCAGTGTCGTAGGGCGTAGCTTTGGGATTAACTTTCTTTTGTGCATCGGCGTGTACACCTTTATTTATTATTATTATTTCCAACCATTTCATTTATGAATTATTACCGAATTATAACCACTAATTGTCTTCAAATTTACTACTACTCATCATATAAAGCATGTACTCACACATATGTTTAACATTGACTAAATTAATAAAATTGAAGATATTACCTGAATAATGTACAATGATGAATAATTAAGAAACATGCAAACATGACATAACTGGAAACTAGCATAATGATACACAAACAATACACAATTTGGATACTAGAAGCTGTTTTTTGTGAACATCAAATAATGAGGTGTTATTTATTTTACAGAAATATAGACATGATACTTTTCGGGAAACAACCCGGGAGTCAACTTCGAAAAAAAAGAACTTGAAATGCCGACAATGACCCTTGGGCTGATTTGCTGCGGTTTGTACTTTTGGGAGAGACAAGGGTGGGCGTTTGATCTACAGTTGCCGCTAAGATGTAGAATATGGGCATATATTTTTTCTTCAGAATGGTACTAGGTTGTATATGTTCAGTAAATCAACTTGAGCAAGTATTGGCCAAATTAAGTTTGAACTCAGTGTTGAATGAACCCATGAGATGGGATATTAATATTCCAGCAAACATGGTTGGTCTAGTATCGGGTGATTTATCCCATCTCGTTGAGTAATAATGATGTTGCTTCACCCTTCAAAAAGACGTAGAATATGGAGAACCAACATGTGGTGGATGGTAAGGATGGTGATTGTACCTCCATCCAATCGGAGTAAAAATCCCAAGTTTGGGTGTTTCTCAATAAGGCATATTTTTATTGGTTGGCGACGTCCCCGTCGATACTGAAACAAGTATATGGTGACTTCGTTAATTTAAAGACCCAATCAGTCGGACGAGTCTCTCGGAGGTACTCATAGGGGTTAGAATGTGTGAGTTCAAATGGATGAGTGTATGCGTATATATGTGAACGTATATGTACTGTGTTTTCTTGTGAGAAATTTTTTCTCAGTGAAAAGAGAGAGAATATGACTCTTTTTATGATATACTTGCATTTTTTTTCCTCCCGGAGAGGGTGTGCGGCCTAACCTATCACAGGTCGGACACGAACAATACGTTGATCTTTTTGGGGGAAAATTCCATAACCGTAACTTTCATAAATCGAACACTAAACCATCCCCCCAACTTAAAATCAGCATACTTCAACCCCTCAACTATCTGAAACCGGGCAACTGGCCCCCTAGATGTTGGTAAGCTATTTTACATACCGATTGTGCCATGTGGCATGCAATCATTGCCCGACAAAACGAGTCAACGCAAGAGAGAGGAGCCCCTCGTAGGGACGACCGAGCAACGCGGGCGACGCACGACATCGGCGAAGGGGCGCACATTTGAGGTTATGGGCCCGCATATCAGGAGTGGTGACGCGGAGGTGGTCGAGTGACGGGACGGACCAAATTGTCAACGTGTGTGATGCCAGTATGATGGCAGCGGCGAAGGGGCGCGCATCCTGGAGTCGCATTCAGTAGTACGACGACGCGTTGAGTCGTTCGTGCGAAGGACGGACAAAATCTTCACCGAGCTTCGAGTAAATTGGTGATATGGGGAGGACGAGGAGGTCAAGGCGAAGCTTTTGAACTGCTCAGTACAGCACGTGAGCATCCATGGCGTCAGTGCGACGACTCTCTTCCGTTGCGGGGGTCGGTAGTTCGAGAGAGGACGACTGGAAGAGAGAGAAAATTGATCCTGGTATTTGGAACATGCCAGGTCAGCAAACCGTGATTCAAAACAGCTTACCAACGTCGGGGGGTCAATTGCACGGTTTCACATAGTTGAGGGGGCCAATTATGTCGATTTTGAGTTGGGGTTTAGGGTCCGATATCTGAAAGTTGTGGGGTTATATGGATTTTTTTTATCTTTTCGGCCCGTGGCACGGTACTAGGCCTTGGGCCGTGTGAGCCCGTCTCGTCCCCCACGTCGCTCCAGCGGTCAAAGCCACTACCACTACGGCACTACCACCACCGAGGCCCTAACCACCATATCGCAGCCGTCCTCGGCTCAAAAGCGGCACCACCGCGCGCCGTAGACCCAACCAAATTCGCAGCCGCTCCATCTCCAGCCTCCGGAGGCGACGCCGCCGCCGCCGAGGAGCCTCCGCTTTCCGCCTCGAGGAATCGATGTGAGTTTTCGAATCTCTCCGGCTCGAATCGGCCCTTTTGTCTCCCCTCTCCCCTGCTTCCTACCGCCTTTACATGTACCGGCAAAGTTGCCCCCTTTCTTGATAATCTTGTCTCCGGTTATAGATGAGATCCCTTGATCTGGCGACCGTCCTCCTGACGACGTCGCCAGTCGACGTGATTCGGTCAAACTAACAGAACTCGCGTTTAGTGTTTATTTTTTTCAAACGAGTGTCCACTGTTTCTTGCAGATGCGTATGCGAGGTTTCCTCAAGTTTGGATTTTGAAAGCTGTTTCGTCCCCCATTAGCCAATAGCATGCTAAGATTTTGAACTGTAAACTTCCCGTGTACTACAAGTTGTAAATTACCAGGTTTTAGGATATTTCGCACTCTGTCCCTGATATTGTTGGTCATGTAGATTTCGTGATATAATTCACTTTTAGGGAGCATATGTTTCTTAGTAAATGGTTTTGACGTGCTCTTCGTGGTTTGCATTACTGCAAGTTTCAGAGACATCAAATGTTTAATGACACACAACTGAGCCAAGGTGTGAGGGCATATTTGGTCTGTATAGAATGTCACATCTTCCTAGAAATCACGTGTACCATAGTTATCTTTTTTCTGGACTGCTAGCCTACTAGGAACATCAAAGCTGCCATTTTTCAATCTATATGTGGTTACAACAGTTATAATATCTGTAATAATGAGATCAAGCATATCTGGTACTATGTTTAGTTCTCTGGTCTATCTTATCCTAGCATATAATGTGCAGTGGAACTTAAGCTGACTAAAACAAATGATTCAAATTTTAGCGGCAGCATGTTCTCTTGAATTGTGATCATCATTTACTGTTCAACTTGTTGTAAAGTTTGAGCTTTTTGGTACGTTCAGATCGAATGCAAAGCGTATGTGTGATAGGTTAATCAGATCGAAACAGACTGTAGAGCTCCTTATACATGTCTAGGAAAAATATCAGGGATAACAAATTAACAACAAAAAGGGGTGGCATCAACCATTTAATTTATTCATAGAATTTTTTGTTGCCCTTTCATACCGCAACTATCAAGCAAGTCTCTAGTTGATCTTTCTTACATCGGTCTCTAGTTCATTTATTTATAAGAGTGAAGAAAATGCGGACCCTCAGGTATACCCTTTCAAAAAAACATGTGGATTTTCTGCAATGAACCATGTGGATTTTTATACTTTGCAAGGCTTAAATACACTGAGCATCTGTAATTCTTTGTTTTGCAGTCTTCAAGATGGCAAAAAATTCGAGGAGCACGAAATATTCATCCCGTGAGCGTTCAGCACTTTATTTGAGGCCCTTCAGCCATTGTAGTTTCAAGAGAGTTGCTAGCCAGGTGCCAACATTAGCAGCAACAGAGAAATGTGCGTGGAAAGATGCGATCTGCCCAGTTTGCATCGAATGCCCGCATGATGCTGTCCTTCTACTCTGTTCATCTCATGACAAAGGATGTCGTCCATATGTCTGTGGAACCGGCTTCCTTCACTCAAATTGTCTTGAGCAGCTTATGGAGTCATGCAGAGGCCCAGGAAGCTGTAATGATCCAGGCTCAGTAGAGCTCACATGCCCACTTTGCCGTGGTGAGGTTAAAGGATATACACTTGTTGAGCCTGCCAGGGAGCAGCTGAACCGAAACAGGAGGAGCTGCATGCAAGATGGCTGCTCATACATCGGTACATACAGACAACTCTGCAATCATGCACGGAAGAAGCATCCTTCGGCAAAGCCTCGTTCTGCGGACCCTCTACATACTTACAGATGGAGGCGACTCGAATTCAGAACTGCGATGCAAGATATGATATGCGCGGCCAGTTCTTCAACCCTCAGAGGGATATTGTCTGCCTTGTTGCGGATTGAGGAGCTCGTGTCATCTGGTTGGCGTGGAGATGATGATCACGTTGGTGCGATCAACGAAAGTTCAGTGTAAATGGCCAATATGGACTTTGCTGGTCTGTAATCTCTCAGTCGCTTGCTGAAACGTGAGAATTGATTGTGCTGTGGCTTGAAGATTGTTGGAAAGTTCATATCAGTTCATTTTGTATTGCGTGATGCACTGCTCTTGTGCATCCTAGTTGCATTGTATGCCATGACAGTTTCTTCTGAAATATGCAATTCAACTTGCTCTAGATTTCCTACTTTCCTGAAGAAATATTCACTCTTTTACAGTTATATTTCACTTTGACATAGAATGGGCTACTTGATAAATGCTGAAAATAAAAGGTTGGGACTATCTTACTAGCAAATTCGATGTCTCTCTGAACCATGCTTCTGAATATCACTTGATAGGACTGATTGACACATCGGCGCCTAATGATTCTAACTCAACTTATATGCTTGTCTGTTGATCCAGTTTTGACAGTCCTTTTGGCAGATCTATCGGCTGATAGTGCCATTTGGGCAAATATGGAGATTTCTTTATATGTAAGAACATGTAATTAGATAATTATAACGTGTTTGATGAATGAATCTGATTAACAGGATGGGAACGAGGATTATAATGCTTCCTGTTGCTCCAGTTGTGACCGTCCTTTTTGAAATTCGCAAAATTGCAGTTTGTGGCGCTCCTAGAACAAGTAGGGTAGGCTTAAGGTTGGTTAGCCTTGGCGGCTTGGATTTTTTTTTCCTATTTTGTTTGGGTTGCACATGGATGCTTAACGTTGTTATTCCGTAATGGTCCGGCCTTTGTATCGTTTGGGAAACAAGGAAATTCATTAAACTATTTAACCAATGTATAATTTGGTTAAGAAATGTATAGATGAACTTATCATGCTCCAGCACTTGCACCTACGGATGCTGGTCCTTGCAAATTGAGATTAGCTGTATTCTTCACCTTAGTCTTTAGTTGCAAATATGATAGTTTCCATTAGCGTTCTGTACTCCTACACCTAACAATCAACGCCCTATGCGAGTACAATCGTAAACCCTTTCGTCCGATTAGTTTCAGCATATAATGTTGAGGTGAAGTGGATTCCAGTTCACAGTTAGTTTCACCAATTTTTCACGAGAATTCAGAAAGCGTCCATGTATGATGTGTGTTTTTCTCGAGAGCACGCCATTGAAGTACCTTAGTTTTAGCCCATGGGCCATGGTCCATCGATGATGTTGATTATGCACTGACGAACACACAGTTCCCCGTAAACTCTGAACGGACTGATCATCCCACTGGTCTTTGTCACGGGAGAATCATACAGCTCAAACTGAAAGCTTGTGGCTTCCAGTTTGCTCACGGATTCTCCATCTCCAGCTCAGTTGTAACTGAACATTCACCCCACTTTGCAATGCAGCGAAAGACGCAGAACGAACTCTCAGGAAAGGAAAAAAAACTTCGACCGAGCAGCAAACAATGTTTCAACAGTAACACAGTTTATGGTCAATACGATCAAGAGCATCTCTGAAATCTGGACCCAACCTGATTATTTTTTCAGGGTGGCCCTAAACATATCATGGGTTGCACAAATCCTGCTGAGTGACCCACATCACCACCCTGTGACGACAGAAATGCAAATAAGTTGAGGAGAAAACGATACAGGTAAATCCAGAAGAACATGATCACACGCAGTTCTAGTATGTGACACAGAGAGAAGAATCAAGAGAGAACTGTGGAACCCAGGAGAGAAGCAGGCGTAACATAAACACGCAGACACAGATAGAAACATGCATCACAATCAACAAAAGTTTCCATCAGGTATATTTCGAACTTTCCCATATGGTATCCCTCTCCAAGAATGTGCTCTCTGATAAAACCGCTAGCAAATCTTACTTTTGACTACCAAAAATTATAAGTTATAACAAACGACCACAACACGTCCATCTTGAATGATTAAAGCAAAACCGGCAGGCTTTAAAGAAAGGATGGCAAGAGCAACATTATCACAAACCTAAAATGTCCTGAACCATGCACCCTGAATATCGTGAAAAAGCAAGTGTGTTTTAAAGCTTAATGTCCTAAACTGTGTGACATGCTAAACAGTTTGTTTCATGAACCCAATAGAGTGGCCACTGAACTACAAATAAGTTTTTTTCTTTGCTCCCATAAGTGTTGTTAGATGCATTAGCACTAGATAACTTCTAATTTGAAGAAATACCTTCAACTAATCAATAACTAGCAATAAGAGGGGAAGTTCCACATTTTTTAAGTAGATCATTCCTCAACTTCTGTTACAAAATCAGCTAGTGGAGTATGCCAATCAAGACATCTATAAAAAAG
Organism: Poa pratensis; assembly: GCA_947311845.1. Lineage (NCBI taxonomy): Eukaryota > Viridiplantae > Streptophyta > Magnoliopsida > Poales > Poaceae > Poa > Poa pratensis. The sequence continues at coordinate 21,398,192 of CAMZMU010000074.1, read as the reverse complement.
AAAAAGAAAATGCATATCAACTCCAATTAAGCAAATAATCTGATCTTAGCATGTTCATAAACTTATAAGTGTGTTCTATGCTGTAAACAGTGCACCAAGACAGTAGCACCAGATCTTGACCAGATTGGTGATATACTGATATGATTAAAAGATTCAACACAAGAAAACAAAATATGTGAACACATCATTTAAAATGAAGATGGATGAAACCTGATTTAAAATAGACACGATCGATATAGTATATAAAGCACAAGTTAGCATCTAAGAATCCCAAAATACAATGATCCACGGAAAATAACAAGGAGAAGACCATTACTCCTTGCTCTATGCCTAATTTTAATACCTTGTCCACAGAAGTAAGCAATTAACCACATAAACTCTATCTAGAAACAAAAAGAGACCGATTTGCCCCTTTCAAGCGGTGTACTGCTCACCATGGATCAGCCATTGCTCAGTCAGCGCTCTCAAGGGCATCGAGCACCATCCTCACTGTATCCTTCATCAGGTCCATCCGACGCAGCTGCTGCTTGATCTCCGTCAACCTAAACCTCCTGAGCTTTTCCTCCATGACACGTGCTTTTGATCCTTCGAGCACCTCAAACGCCTTCTTGAACGCCGCACCGCTGGGATGCTCCTTGGACAGCTCCTCGACAGTCTCCCACAGGTAGGGAAACGCATCCTTCCCCTTCTCAAACTCAGTCTTCCTCCTGCCGCCATTGGCACCAACAGCCCCAAGCCTAATCCCATTGCCGTTCGTCATGTTAACCGGCCTCAGCTTCCGGCTCTTGATGCGGTACCGGTCAACCCGCCCGCTCTCGAAATCATCGTCGCTATCTCCACTATACGGCAGGTCCTCACTATCACCATCCCCAGCATTGTCATACCCACTGCCTCCTCCACCATCACCACCGCCCAACGCCCCCCAGACCTTCTTGGCATGCTCATGGATGCTGCGGTCATGCGGGGTGTGCAGCTCCTGATCGCGGCCGTTCTTGGCACGGGTGGCGAGCAGCTGGTACTTCTGCTTGAGGCGGCGGACCTTGTCGCTGAGCTGCGTGGTGGACACCTTGACGCTGAGCTGGCCGCGGATGTGGCGGTGGAGCTTACCGATGTCGTTGGTGGAGCCGGGGAGCACGCCGCTCTTGGCGCGGTAGCTGGTGAGGCCGCGCAGGATGACGAGCTCGTCGTCGGGGCTCCAGAGGCGCGCGGGCCGCTTGAGCTGGTCCGCGGCGGAGGGTGCTGTGTGCACGGCGGCGGTGCGGGGCCGCTTGGGGCGCGGCTCGGAGGCGGAGGGGCGGCGCGATGGCGGCGGGTCCATGGGGCGGGAGCTGATGGGCTTGACGATGGCGGCCTCGGCGCGGGCGTGGCGGGGCGGCGAGGCGTTGTTGCCGGAGTCGGAGTCCGGGTCGGCGGCCGGGTCGAGGTCGGTGTCGTCGAAGCCGGCGGCCGGGTCGCGGGAGTCGTCCGAGTCGGAGTTGATGCCGGGGGAGCGGGCGCGGGGCTTGGCGCTGACGGGCCTGGGCGACGCCGCGGCGGTGGCCTTCGGGGCGGGGCGGCGGCGCGCGTCGGCGTCGGAGTCGGAGTAGGAGCCGCCGGAGTCGGATCTGGCGGCGGCGGAGTCGGCCGGCGCGGAGGAAGGCGCGGCGGCGGTGGCGGAGGACTTAGGGTTAGGGTTGGAAGGCGGCGGCGTCTTGGAGGGGTCCGTGTCGGAGGGATGGTGGTGGTGGGCCGCGTCCACCTCGGCGTCGGAGGCGTCGGACGCGGATCCCGACGCCTCCGCCGCGGCCGGGCGCTTCGGTGCCATGCGGAGGGAGCGGCGAGGTCTGGTCTGGGATGCGCTGCGGCTGCTGCGAACGCGGCGGCTCTTGGCTGGCTATCTGTCTCGGCGATATTTTTTATGGCAGGGCAGGGCGCGGCGCGGCGCGGCGCGGTGCGTGGGATCGAGTCGTTGGCGTCGGGTGCGTGGGAAGGTATGGTGCGCGTGCTTGATTGGCAAGGGAGCGGCGTGGTGGGTGGGTGCCCGATGCCGACCCGTGCCGGCGTGCCGTGCCAATGCCAATGCCAGCGCCAGGACCGGCAGGCCAGGCGGCACCAGAGTCCCAATCCCTAACGGAAAGGGTTCTTGACGTGGCACTTCAAAAAAACAAAGGACGGGTAGAGCATCTCCACCCGCTTCCGGATCATGCTGTCCAAGATGGCCCAAGAGTCAAGCTAACAAGAGCGCGCACATCGATTTCATGTCACGAACACAAAACGAAAGAGGCATAGGACGCCGGTTTCGTACTATGTCGTCGTTCTCCCTGTTAGGTGTTTCGTCGAACATGTAGCTCTGAGCCTCAGTGCTTATATCAACACCATCGCCGGTCATGCCAAACATGCATTGCTGGCCCTCACATCGACGACTGACCGTGGCTGCCACCTCTGCATAGCCGGTAGTCGGAGTCTGGTTGAGGTCATCGTCGAGTCGGAGCAATGGTCGATCTCACCAAACGCTTGGCGGGAGACATCGGCGGCGGATTTGGATTGCCGAGGTGGGAAGGGCGGGAAACGAGGTGGGGGATGCAGAAGGTGAGAAAATAGAAATGGGTGGGGAAGGGGGATGTAAACTAGACCGGGGCTTTGCAGCTGACTGGACGATCCAGTGCATCAGGAACTAAAGTGGCACGAGTTGACCGGGTTGCCTCCCTATAGACGGGGTGTGAATAGGGTTGTCAGACACGCTATTGGACCTGACAACTTCATCGCAATTGGGAGGCCTGATTAGGTGCAATTTCATGCCGACATGAGCTATTGGAAGCATATTTGAAGCAAGCCGGTGGAGATATGCCAACGAAAGAGATTTGAATTTCTCAAGATTTTGAGTTGGTTCATGCAAGTAGATTCATGTATACTCTCCGTAGACAGATATGGAATGGAGTCAGTGCAGACTACTAGTACATTATAACCAAAGCACGTGGAAGCGTAGGTTAAATAACTACACTCCAGTCACTTCCCCAAACAGCACGAGTCTTGACAAGATGATTTCCTAACTAGTACTCGGGCCTAATTGTCAGACACGTGGAGTAGTACATAATTCTGCCAAAGCACAGTAGCACAACGGATAGAGACTTATCATAAAGTTTGTCAAATAAATTTCGAACAATCACGTCACTGATGTACGCACACACACACTGTATAAAAAGCACGTGGAAACCAGACAAGAAAGACCGCACGATGCTAGTACTTTGGACAAAAATGCATGCTTCCGCTGGCAAGGCTGAAGGTCGGGCAGAACTCCCATTTATATAGTGCCAGTCATATCCGCAGCAGGACAAACGCCAATGATTTGAGCGGCTCAAATCATTGTAGATCGCCGCATAGCCCGTCCGTCGCGCAGCGGCAGAACTTCAGCCGATGAACTTGCACGGCGAGCACTCTCTCTCTCCAGCACCACCACCTTGCCGCATCCGTCTTCGTCCCCAGCGCCGGCAGAAGCCGCGAGGCTCGCCCAGCCCTGAGTTCCAGCCTCCGGGTCCTCCCTCGTAGCTCCACGGCGTGGAGATCGACCTCCCCGCCGGCCGGCAAGGAAGAGGAAGATCCAGAGGAAAACCGGCAGATCCGGAGATCCCCGGCCACCAAAAGCCGCGCGCGCCACGCCGGAGCTCCGAGGAGCGCCGCCGCAGAAGGGGAACGCGCCGACCCCCACCTAGCCACCGACACCATCGCCACCTCCACGACGCCGCCGGCGGGATTCCTACCGCACCCTACACTATGTACAGGCCGGGATCCGGGGATCCTCCACCCTCCCGCCGCCGGAGCGACGCCGGAGAGGGGAGAATCCCGCGAATCGCCGGCGAGCGAGGTGGATGGACGGGAAAAGCTCAAAAATCGCCTCTCTGACTACTGTAGCGAGAGAGGAGAGCGGTCGGCCGAGCTCTGCTCTGTGTTAATGTTGTGTACCAGGTGGTCTTGATTTAAAAAAAATCATAGATTATTTTGCTCCATATAGGTTTATTACTGTAGTAGCTAACAACCTAAGAATAACGTGTTGTCTCGCTGCTTATTCAGTCTGCTTATGCTAATGATTACTGATTAGACTCGGTTTCTTAATCTGAGTTACATGTGCATATGTTACAGGTGGGTAGCTGGGCGTGGAGGATGGACCGGGCGAAAGTTAGGCCAGGATCATACGTGGAGGATCAAACACCATTATATCTTCAGTACCAAGATATGAAGGTGCTGAAGTTATCCAGCCTATTGTTAAAATGTGTGGCGAGACATTATCAGAAGCCTGTTGTTAATATGTTAGATTTAATTTTCTGTAAAGGTTCTTGCGTTGTCACCTGGAGCATCGATCGATCAGCTAGGCCAGGCGCCAGCGACATTTTGCCCCGACACATGCAGCGGCCAGCGGCAGCGAGCGTCATGGTAATTACGTAACCCTGTGAGCCAATCGGGACAATCGGGACATCCCAAAATATCCCAGCTAATATTAAGTTAATGGGATAACCGGGACATGGGACAGTTGGGACGTGGCAGAATGGGAGGCGGACGTCCCGAATCCATCCCACCTGAAATTTTATTTGAGCCGTACTATCCCCAGTAAATCCTGTGTCATCTGCATCGTCAACAATAATGCACAAGCATCTACCCCAGAATTGATTTTATTTCAGGGACAAAAAACACCACGTCTTGCACATCGAAGTTTTCTACAAACTTCAAACGATGATGATTCTAGTATGGAGGAAAACATCCGAAAACGTGTCCCGTCCAAATTGTACAGTAGTCACATCAGAACAAGTGAAGCATTAGTGTTCCTCAGATTTACAGTCTGGCTAACTCGACGCTAAGATCGTTTCAGAACCATTATCAGGATCACAACTCGTCGTTCGGTGGAGAGTCGTCGGCCATGAGCTCGTCAAGCGAGAACTCGTCCTCTTCGATGATCTCTCCGTCTTTGCCATCCCATGGTTCGGTCTGGACAACCGTGGGGGCACCACTGAGAGGAAGAATCCCCCTTCCGCCTTCCCCTGCCTCCTTCACAAACGCGCTGCAGGTTGACAGTGCTTTTGTTAATCTTCTGCCTAAAGAACCCAGTGCGACGATCATACAGATATGAACGGTGGGCTTACGTAATTTCAGCAAGCTGGAAGGCACTACGAAGTGGAGCGTATTTGCCTTTCTTCACGGTGAGAGCAACCATGGCTGGATAGCCATAACCACCAACGCCAACCTGCTTCTCCAGATCAGCTTGCTTGCCAGCACCTGCCCAGACAAAACTGCAAGGCAATGCTATCCCTGCTCAGGAAGGTCCATCTCGAGAACAAATGAACTTTGAAAATTTGTTATTTGATCACCCTAAATCATAGTCATGCCCTAATTCCAGAAATGCTAGAACAAGACGCTAGTTCTGTTCAAGCCCATAGCATTTTAATTTTATCTCATCGTTTAAAGTGCGCTGAAGTAGAAACAAGTTGCTTCCAGCTTCCAAATGACACAATTCACAGTTATTCCATCAATTCACATAAATGAGATCAATAGATTATAGCCATGTGCTTTTCTGAATATGACTTGACGAAAACTGTAGTAGGGGAAATTCAAGAAATTAGTTAAGGAGACTTGCCTGTATGGACTCTTCTTATATTTCTCGGCAACAGCTAGTAGTAGCTCAAGATACTTGTTTCTTCCTTCTGCCTTTGAGTCCAGGATGTCTGGAAGGAAAGACACAAAGCAAATGGCAGCAGATGCACACTTCTCCTCCATCACATCCTAAAGAAAGCCAACCCCACATCAGAACATCAATCATTTGTTATGTTATCTGAACAAATATTGTTAAATCATGAAGCCTTACTGCGCTAGTCAACTCAGAAACTTCAGGTGGTGCGGAGTTGGCTTCCAACTGCTCCAAAGCGAAAGACTCGATGGCAGATGCAACTCTAGCCCCCTGGTAGGGGAGAGGGCTCTCCTTATCAGCACCAAATACCAAAATAGTTGGAAAGCCTTCTACCTTGTACTTGCTCATCAGGGACTGCAAAATTCAGAAATCAAACAATAAATTACTTGCATACATACTTGGGAGAAGCTTAAAGCGGTATTGTAGGCCCAACGATCTATTAGTGGCACTTTCAAAATGTCAATTTCAACTCCAACAATGATGATACAATGCCTGGAACATTTTGAAAATTCATTCAAACTTGGCAATTAACTTTAGTGGCACTTGCCCAACGATCTATTAGTGGCACTTGCATGCATGCTTTCAAAATGTCAAGTTTCAACTCCAACAATGATGATACAATGCCTGGTACATTTTGAAAATTCATTCAAAGTTGGCAATTAACTTAAATCTTCTGATTAAACAATTCAAATTCACAGTATTGTCTATCATATCGTCATGTTAAAGTGGCACCTCAAACAAAATGTAGCCAATATCTCAATCAAATGGCTCGTGGTCCTCGTGGTTAAGTTAGCCCATTGAAGCATTCCTCGATAAAACTGTCAACAGAATCATAGTTTATGTGCTAGCGTAGACTCCGGCATTTGTGCGATATGCAAAATTGCAGATGTGACCCCAGAGCGATAATGCATAATTAACTTTTATTATAAAATTTTAATAAAAGATCCTTCGTTCCAGCCGTGGTGATCGCAAGAAAGCCAAGAACGCTGCAGGAATTTCAAACTAAATACTTCCACCATCCATGTTTTGATGGCCCGTATCCAAAATTGGTGCCCCCTCCCCCTATGCGTTGGTATCCAAGATTGTTATGTAATCTAATTATTGTGATTAACAACTCGATCACAATCTTTGATTACTCTTCGCCTTGGTTCCCGAGATTCATGAGAGATACCGTGCATACATGGCTGAAGGAGAATTACTAATATTGACAATTTCCTATTGTGAGCAATTTCATAACATAATTTTCATTTTCAGTACAATCAGAGTACAGATTAATTAGTGTGGCCAATGCATTGTGAAATTTAACCTCCAATATGTTTTCACTAAAAGGTCAAATGTAAGGGATGCATACAGATCACCAAGGAATACCATGGGCGTACCTTATCAGAGTCACAATCAACATGGCCTAGTTTCACTTGGCCCTTTAAGTTCTTAGCAGCCCTTTTCCATTCAGGAGCCAATTTCTTGCAGTGTCCACACCTTGGTAAAAAAACAATACAGTTGATGAGCCAAGAAGTGTATTCAATTAACAGGATTTACGGCTCAATAAACAAGTAGCAGAATACGGGATACCAAAAGTCTAATGCATCACCAAACAAATGAATTAACTTGAAGTTATGATAACACATATAAGAATTCTAAAAGATACTACCTCAGTTCAATAATATAAGGCGTATAAATTTAGTTAAAAGTCAAAGCTTACTAGGTTTGACCCAAGGTTTTCGAGTCGACGAATCGACGAGTCGTTCAGGGGTAGCGACTCTTGACTAGTCGTGACTAGTCAAGACTCATGGTGGACTAGTCGACATGAGTCGTTTAGCAATAGGTATTATAAAATTGCCATATTATATGTATAATTGTATATAACTATATACTTATTAATAGTCTATAATACAAACCTGTGCATCTCCATACAGTGTCCAAGGCCTTTCTCTTTTCCATGAACTGTTTTGGCTTGGGGGAAAAGGAAAATTGGGGCATCTAGGTTTCACGGGAACTGGGCAAGCAATATTGGCCAAAACATGACAGGTGGGGCCAACTTTAAGTCGCATTTGACTCAAAAATCTGGACTAGTCGAGACTAGTCGACTGAGTCGGTTCGACTCAACCAAATAGTCGAGTCGAGATTGTGAGTCGACTTTATATTTCGACTCATCGACTAGTCGTCGACTAGTCGCTCGACTCAAAAACAGAGGTTTGACCCAATATCCACGAGAAAATATCAACTTTTATATTATTGAATAAATACACAATTAAAATTTATGCTACAGTGGATCTATTGATGTTGATTTTGTATCATAACTCAAACTTAGAAAACGTTGAGTTTTGACTTAATTTATATGCCTTATAACTGGAACAGAGGGAGTATCAGACAGATTCAACATCGGAACCAAATCAAAAAAGATCCATGGAAAAGGCTTATCTCGGTTGGCAAAGGACATTTACTTGTAACATCATTTGAGAACATGGTCTAGTTAAATGTAGGCCTCAAATATGTCGACCAACATTACGAACCCAAATCTATAGTTTGGTTATAATTCAAACTTCCGAAAAACACTATAATTTATCAAGAATATGTTAGAATATAAGAATATAATAATCTTGCACAATTATGTGTATGATTCTCTCTTAATTTGGAGAAATAGCTACATCCATTAAGGAGTAAAGAATCAAGTAACATGATGAGAAAGTCTACAGGTATTGAGCTACATACCACGGTGCGAAGAACTCCACAATCCAAAGATCCTTGCTTTTGATGACAAGCTCATCAAAGTTACTTGAATTCAATTCTACTGATTCATTTGTTTCAGTTTTCTTCTCACTTGAACCACCGGACGTTTTGCCACTTGAACTAGTCTTACCATCCAACCTATCTCTGAGAAGAGCCTTGACCTGGATATCACAAGACAAAGAGATATTTCCCTTGTATTAATACAAGAAAAGTGTGACTGGTGAACAATTAAATTATAACAAGTGATCCATCTGAAGCATGTTGTGGTCAGAGCTCTTTTACAAGAAATGCAAGTCAGCTACATTAGTATAAGAGCAACTACTGATATTTCATAGCAGGGTAAAAACTAAGAAGCATCTTTGCATTCTAAGCTATGCAGTGTCGCTGACGCAAAGCCATTAGGAGAAGTTGGTAAGTACTCCCTCCGTTCCAAATTAATTGACTTCCATTTGTCCACATGTGGATGTATCTATACGTGTAACATGTCTAGATACATCCATGTGTGGACAAATGGAAGTCAATTAATTTGGAACGGAGGGAGTAGCAAAAAGTGTGGAGTAGCAAAAAGTGTGGCTGGCTCAGAGCAATTAGGAGAAATCAGTAAGTAGCAAAATAGAGTGGCCAGTGAAAACACCATTTTCAGCCAATAGAAAGACGGCGTTTGTTGTTCCTAGTACTACATCCTGTAAGATCAGATAATATATATAGAAAATGGATTTACATACTTGTGGAGTAGCATAGGAAACATCACATTAGATGAATAAAATTGATTTCGTGCAACATGAGCAAATGCAATTGACAATACATCAGGCAAACTAATGGAAGCAAATGAATTTGAAAGACAAGTAGGGTTTTCTGCAACTAACCTGCGACAGAGCAAAATTTACAATTGCTTTTACATCTCTGCCTCCATTATAATCCACTGGTGGCTTACCAGGGAGAAATACTTTAATAGTTGGAAATCCTTGTATCCCATATTGCTGCACAAAACGGGCATCATCACTGTATTAGTAACATTCCAGAAAATTATGTACTGTCATTATGGAAGCCTCTTACATTGTGTTTATTTCAATAATCTATACCAATATAAAAAGAGCGAGAGGGGGCAGATCCAATACATCGTGACCGTACACCCTTACAATCAACGCTGAAGATTACACCCGTGATTTGCGCTAAAACATTGTCCGTCGACGGAATCCCGTGCGATCCACAAACGTCGCACCCCACTAATTAATCTCCACCCCGCAGCCCCTTTTCTTCCCGATCGCCATCACGCATTGCACCTGCCTCCCTGCCACATCGCCGCCGCCGTGATAGCCTCCTGTCGTCGCCCCGCGCAAACCTGTCCCCCGCCGCCGCCCTGCACGCAAGCCCACTTACCCTGCAACCGTCGGCACTTATGATGGGGGATCGGGAGGAGGACGACGAGACGCTGCTGCGGCAAGGTCGCTACCGGACATGCACGAGGAGGCGCGCGCAGGCGGCAGCAAGCGACCGTGCAGCAGTTATCAAAGGTGTGCTCGGCCCATCCTCCTGCCTTCTCCACTCTCACAGGCTTCGGCGGCAGGAAGAAGCCTACGCCCGGATGTGGTCACTGGTCACATGGGCTTGCCTTCTCCTTATGCCCTTAGCTGCAAGACGGCCATGGGTCACGGTGGTCAGGGACGTGCACCTCATCCCGTGCAGGTGTGATCACTCGACTTGAGATAGGTCACTCATTTCATAATTGCAAGCTAACTTTAGGCTGCATAACAGGCCACGATGAAGTACAATATTCGAGCAATTTGATCCTCTATTTGTTTTGAACTGTAGTGGCAGTACCATGATTATTGATGTTAGTGACAATCATGTGCAGCTTGATTTTCCGATGTATTTGATTGACCAAACGTTGGTTACTGAATGATGATAATTAGTACAGGAATGCATAGTTAGTATTTTTGAAGTTTGGTAAAGATCAACAATACAAGAAGTGGTGATAGGATCATTGTCTGAACTTTGCTGCAGAAACTCACGTAATCATGCATGGACATATCTCTTGCAGGAGCTGTTCAAACACATCAAGGTGAGGTCAGCTAGATTTTAGTTTATATCTTTGTCTTTGTTAGTCGATGGTGTAACGAGGTAGTTCATGCATTAGGTACATCAGCCATTCAGCTTGCTATATCAGTTTGGTTGTATGAGGTTCCAGTCTTCCAGAGTTAATCCGAGCTCCTTTCCGTGACAGTGTGATGATCATCTCCACTAATATAAAAAGAGGCAGAGGGTCGGATCCGAAGCACATTAACAGCTTATTTTGGCAAAGTGCATGCAATGAGTGACACATGAACTGAAGGAGCAGTTTTGTGGCGATTTCAAGCAGTGAAAGAACGACGACAGCAATGTGGCTCGGGCCAGGGTTGAGGCATCGCCACATGAGAGAAGGACAAGTTCCTCTCGCAATGCAAACTTTTAGTTGCAGCTGGTTCAGTTGTATCAACTGACCGGGCTGATGATGTAATATAGTCAGTTTGGTTGCCTGAAGTACTCACCAGGGTATTAGCAAGTAAGTTTTTGGATATATGAATATCTTATTCAGCCCTTCCGTAGCATACAACTTAAGTGGATTCAAACTTCAGATATGAAGTTGCAAATATGTTAAATTTGAAGTTACAAAAAAGGGAATACTGTTTTCAATCAAGGTTTACAATATAGTTTGGGAACACACTTGATAATCATGCCTTCCAGAATTTTCTTTTGCAGATACATGATTATTTGGCTTACAACTTATTTATACGCATTAATATTTGGTTGACATTAAAATGCATTAGGCAATACGTGCATTGCACGTGCAACATTACTAGTTAAGCCTAAAAACTGCTTAAGGAGTGAAACAGAAGATCAGCTAGTTACTACCCGCCAGAATGCCATCATATTTCCTTAAAGTTGCACAATACATTGGCTTGCTGAAAGCCAATGAATTGTGCATATTATCCCTTTCTAGCTTGATCAATTGTCCAATTCAACTTGGAAAACAAACATCATATCAATTATAATCAACTCCGAGGATCCCAGAACAGTATTAGCAAAAGAACAAGTCCTGATTCCAGATAACGACTAGCTAAATCGTGTATTTTTCCAGAAGAAACAAAATCTCATCACTATACAGAAAAGCATCAAAGAACCTTATTGAAATTAACTGTCTGAAACTATCATATCCCACTACAAGTGCTCTGTTTTGGTATTGAACTTGTTAATCCCTCAACTTAATTGCCGTCCACCTCTTGCCGTGTTATTGGCTAGAGAAAGACAACCGATTGTACTACTACAGTGTTGAGTTACCCAGTTGCTCCGCGGGTGATTATGCCCTAAATTCTCAGGAGTGGTGGAACGGATTGCTCCTATCTAGGGTTTCCTAGCTTGCTTTCCTAGATTTAGCTTTATCTATCTTTCCGAGATGACCAACTGCTCTTTCTTGCCAATCTACTTTAGATTTATTAATACTTTCATTGCGGGACCTATCCCCGAACAACCATTGCTTTTCTTCTAGAGTTTCTCCAACAAACTTGTACAGCCAACGCACTAGTAAAAAAGCAGGCATCCCCTAATAAACGATAACATTAATGTGATATCGCTACAAGTTGTGCCGAGACCACAGCAGGTATCAAGCAGATCAGCACATACATCTGGAGTCTAAGCAGATCAAAAGTAAACAAGAGGCCATGCTCACCTGCGCGAGCTCCTTGTGGGCGTCGGCGTCGAGCGCGGCGACTGTGGCGACGCCCTTGAGGACGCCGGCGGCCTTCTCCCAAATCGGCGTCAGCTGCTTGCAGTGCCCGCACCACGGTGCGTAGAACTCCACCAGCACCACCCCGTTCGCATTCAGCACCTGCGCGCAAAGAGAATGTACACACGCCCCTCAGACAGAGAGCATCGAACGAGAGTACAGCCGATCTGGAGGAGGAGGAGATGCGAGACCTTCTTGAAGTTGTTGGGGCTGAGCTGGAGGACCGGGGAGCCGGCGGAGTATAGCGCGGCGGCCGGGGATGCCGCAGCGGCGGCGACGAGGAGGAGGGCGGCGAGGAGGGCCGGACGCATGGCGGCGGAGTCGAGAAGGTTCTAGTCGCCGGCGGGGTGCTGGATGGTGACGATCGGCGGCCGGCGTGGTGGTGCGGATTTAAGTTTGCAGACGAGGAGGAGACGAACGCGTGTGCGGACCAATGGAGAGCTTCCACGTCTGACGTTCTGCCACGTAGGATGGGCTTGGCCTCCTTGGCGTGATGGGATTGGTGGAGCCCGTACAGTTCGTGGACTGTGTGCACCGTTGTCTGGACGCACTGGATTTACCTATGTGCCGCCTGCGCGATTCCTAGTGTCAAGTAGATGGGCCTAGAGTGTGATAGTGGGCTTGGATATCCGGTTCGTTTGCCTACAATGTATCTGCATCAGGCCTATACCAGCCCAGTGTCCAGTTGACACTAGTAGCTGACTTTTTGTCCCCTATAAAAAGTGACTTTTTGTATTCTAAAAAAATAGAAATAGACCTTTTTTAATAAATAAAACTTTAGTACTCAATGATTTTCAAGTATTCCCTATTTCCAATTAAGTGAATTCATCTGTCATATGAATTTGCACTTATTTGGTTCGCTCTCCGTGTCACTTAAAACGGTATGGAGGTACTTCTTCCGTTCCTAAATGTAGGACATTTTAGATTTTTTAGTTCTTTCTGATTCATACATATCTAGATGTATTTTAGTGGATAGTTTACTTATTTTGAAGAAACACAGAGGATCATCAAGCCAAATATCCAGACACGATTAATGGCTTGTCTAGCTATTTCATCATTTGCTTCTTTAGGGCAGTGATTTAAGGTTAACTTCACGAATTCACAAGCCATGCAAGCACGACAAGCACCGCTGGCAGCTGATATAAGAAAATCCCCCTTAATTCATTGCTTCGACCACGGTCTTATTATCAGAATAACCACAATGTGATTGTGGCCCATATTTAGGGCAAGTGAAAGATCATACTTTCATGGCCATGATAAGGATTAAGCCCGAAAATTGCCTTCCTTGGACTTTTGAAAGTATGTAGAAAATATAAACCCTTATTTGTAAGACCATAGTGCCATTGTTAAATTTCATATTAGTATTTTTGACATGTATGATTTGTGTTATAAAAAAACTATACAACGATGGAGCACTTTCCATCCAAATCCTAGATCCTTCCATCCCTTCGGGTGCACGGCGACAAAAATAGTTAGCGCAATTGTTACACTAAAGATGATGTTCTGGCAAAATGCAAGGGCCAAGTGCTAGATTCTTGATTTTCAGTTCCTTACGCAAGTCATTTGTCTTTCTATCTACATGTTATGCTCTTCGCTACTTGTCAACTTATATTTTCGATTATGCTCATCCTTTTATCATAGAAAAGGTTGATATGTAATAGCCTATTGTTTCCACACGCTGAATAATGACAACATAGAGATCATATCACTTTTCGCAGCAACAAAAAAAGGATCAGATTTCAGATCACTTGGGGTGCTGGACATTGGACAAGCAAAGAGTTATATCGAATGCACCTAGTGTGCTGTCGGGCAAAAGTGATGCAGCAAAGTAGAAAATATTGACAATGTACCGGTGTGCATTAGTGCATATCATAAAAAAGATGGATTGCCTCAGATCTCCAGCGTCTGTAACGTGAAACGGCAAGCAGGAATTCGGTTCCCGCATCAAACACCCTGTCAAGTGTCAACACCAGCGTACTAAAAAAGGCACTACACAACGGGAGAAGACATATTTTTAATATAGACATTCGATACGATGTTTATGGAAATAAGAACATATACGGCCTATTTCCATGCGATCGCTAATGGGCGTCGTCGGAAATGCTCTATTCCATACCTATGGGATGGGGATCATCTCCTGGAGGCGCCAGGGGAGATATCGGCCCACATTTACTCCTTCTATAAGGAGCTCTTCGCGGCGGGTCCCCGTTCCGGGGTCACCGTGCCAGTTGACCTCTGGCCAGCGAGGGCCAGGGTTTCTGACTGGGAGAATGCGGAGCTCACCCTCCCATTCTTGCCGGAAGAGGTGGAGAGGGCAATAATGGAGATGAAGGCGAATTCGGCCCCTGGACCGGATGGTCTTCCGGTAGTCTTCTTCCAGACGTTCTGGGAGGAGATTAAGGGGGTGATCATGCCAATGTTCCAAGAATTTTATATTGGTACATTGGTTATGTCTCGCCTTAACTTTGGTGTGGTGACCCTGATCCCCAAGGTAGTGGGGGCCACAGACATCCGCCAATTTAGACCAATCATGGTCCTTAACGTCATCCATCGGATCTTTTCGAAAGTGTGCGCGATTAGGCTAGCTCCTGTTATGGAGCGCATCACGCACCCGTACCAGTTCGCCTTCCTAAAGGGGCGGTACATCCATGATGGAATCCTGGCATTACATGAGATTATTCATGAGGTTAAGTCTCAGCGCCAGAAGGGCGTGTTTCTTAAGCTGGATTTCCAAAAGGCATACGACCGCTTGGACTGGGCCTTCCTCCGGTTGGCACTAGAACGAAAAGGGTTTGATGATCGGATGATACGTTGGATCATGCAGATAGTTATGAGTGGTAACACCGCCATAAACATAAATGGGGAAGTGGGTCCCTATTTTAGGCCGACTTGTGGGGTTAGACAGGGGGATCCTATCTCCCCCTTACTTTTCAACTCTGCGGTTGACATCCTCGCAGAGGTCTTAGAGAGGGCTAAGACCTCTGGCCACATCTCTGGAGTGGTTGGACACCTTGTCCCAGGGGGTGGGGTGACGCATCTCCAGTACGCGGATGACACCATGATTATGGTGGAGGGATCTGACCTTGACATTATCAATCTCAAGTTCCTGCTCCTCTGCTTTGAGGCCATGTCGGGCCTCAAGATTAACTTTGATAAAAGTGAGGTTGTGATCTTGGGTTATTCGGCTGAGGACCAACAGCGGATCGCGGACAACCTTAACTGTAAGTTAGCCTCATTCCCAGTGACTTACCTGGGGATGCCGGTCCGAGACTCTCGGATCCTTGTAAAGGATCTGGACCCGCTAGTTGAGCGGGTCAAGTCCAAGGCCGCGCCGTGGCAGGGGAGGTTTACCTCCAAGGGGAGCAAGACCGTTCTCATTGACTCCTGCCTTTCTAGTCTCCCCATGTTTATGATGGGGTTATATATACTGCCGGAGGGGGTGCATGGCAGCTTTGATAGAGAGTTGTCCCGTTTCTTCTGGCAGGCGGCTAACGGCCGTCAAAAGTATCATATGGTCAAATGGGCAGACCTTTGCGCCCCCAAGGAGGTTGGGGGCATAGGTATTTTGGCGTCCCGGCGCATGAATGAGGCCCTCATGTTGAAGTGGGTATGGAGAATCCTGAGGGGTGATGGGGGACTCTGGCTTCAACTTGTGAAGGCCAAGTACCTACGTGGTTGTCCCCTCATGGCTTGTGAGAGGAAGGAGGGGTCTCAGTTTTGGAGATCCCTCCAAGCCATTAAACATGAGATCAGGCTTGGGGCTACCTTCTCCGTAGGCGACAGGGGGAGTACCCTGTTTTGGCTGGACTCATGGCTTGGTGGAAGACCACTTAGGTATGAGTTCCCGGAGCTCTTCGCTATTTGCTCTGACCCTAGGATCTTGGTGGCGGACGCAGTCCATAATGGGCGCTGGAACATTAGGTTCCGCCGCACATTTGGTCTGGTGGAGGCCGACCGGTGGGAGAGCTTGTTGGCCTCCCTTCCATTCTCCCTTACGGACGCCCCGGATAGTGTTTCTTGGGCCCTCTCGTCCTCGAAATGCTTTACAGTCCGGTCTGCTTACCGGGCCCTATTTAGAGGACCCGTGCTTTCGTGGACCTCCCACTTGTGGAAGGCTCCTATGCCACTGAAGATTAAGATCTTTACGTGGCAGTTGCTGAGAGACCGCCTCCCTTCGGGTGTGGAGGTGGTCAAGCGTTTTGGCCCGGGGATGGTATTTGCCCCCTTTGCGCGGTCCCAGAGTCGGGGACCCATATTCTTTTTTCTTGCCCCGCAGCTCGCTTCCTGTGGAGTTTTCTGGCTGAGGCGCTTGGGCCTGAGTGGCAGGCCCAAGACCTTGCTGAATTCCTAGAAGTGCAGGCGAACCGTACTGGTAAGAGGAGGCGCCTCTTCTGGTTAGTGTTTGCCGCGATGACCTGGACTCTTTGGACTATTCGTAACAAGATGGTTATCGAGCGTGTCTTTCTGAGGCGTGCCTCTGACTCTGTTTTCAAACTCTTGGCATTTTTGCAGCAGTGGCACCCGCTCTGTAGACAGCGGGACAAGGAGCGGCTGGATGGATTGATCGAGAAGCTTCTGAGGGCGGCACGCCTTCTATCTGCGTCATCCAGCCACTGAGTTACTCCCTTGCGGAGTTATATCACCTCGTTTTAGCTTTGGGCATCTTTGTGCTATGGCCCCAGCAGACTTGTTGTTTTTGGTTTTGTAACTAGGTATTTGTATGCTTGTGGACGGTTGCTTTATTTATAAAGCGGGGCGAAAACCTGTTTCGAGGAGAACATATACGGCACAGTACAGCTCTCATGCTGGTCGGAAGCAGCACAACACAGCGAAAAATGACAATATAGACATTCGATACGATGTTTATGGAAATAAGAACATATACGGCACAGTACAGCTCTCATGCTGGTCGGAAGCAGCACAACACAGCGAAAAATGACAAACACAATCCTAGCTACGCCGAGCGCATATATGGCAGGCTCGATTATTCAAACACCAAACAGTATAGCCAGTAGTGTCTCGTAGTACGTACGAACTCTGAAGCATCCTATGTCTCATCGTCCTCGACCATTAACTGAAGCCACGTAGGGAACGGAAGCAGAGCGAAGGTGGTTTGTTGCTGCTGTTGTCAAGCCATCGCGATGAGCTTGGAGCTGTCGGCCTCCATGGCCTTGAAGGCCTCGAACCTGGGCTCCTTGTCCTCGAACTTGTGGCGCACGTACAGCTTCATGTAGTCCTCGAACACGAACCTGGGTGTAACGATACAGTACCTAATGGCAGCGCACCAAATAGGATTTAGTACTTAGAACACTCAGATCCAGAGGAATCGTGAGCATCTAGTCCAGAGAAAGGGGAGGAGTACAAGGACCGTGTCCTGTTTGTTCATCATCCATATTCCTTCACGCCTAACACGCATGCTTACATAGCCCTTGGCTAACCTGGACACAGCCAGTGTTGCTTTCCTCATGATGATGGGCCACTTTCACTCCTGGGCCGTGGTCGCTATGTTGGGCCGGGTCGTCGCCGTGACATTCCCCCGGTCTTGAGAGTCTGCTTGACCCCAAGCAGGAGCTTCTGGGAATTCCTGAAGAAGACGTTGCTTGTTCTCCCATGTACACCATGCCGCCGGCAAAGAAGACCATTGCACCAACACCGTTTCAACCGGTTTCGATCCTGCATCGACCCACTTAGTGTCAAGAACAAATAGTGGTATGATACCTGATGATTGCTCCACACAGGTGAGGGGAAGGTCCATCTGAGGAGTCACATTAGACGGCAGGGCCTTCTTGAGCAAGGAGACATGTACAACTGGATGGATTTTACTTGTGCTTGGTAAATCCACCTTGTAAGCAACAACACCAATTCGTTGCAATATGGTATAAGGGCCAAAGAATTTGTATCCCAGCTTCTGGTTGGAGCGTCGAGCAATAGAAGTTTGCACATAAGGTTGCAATTTGAGATAGACCTGATCACCAACCTGAAAGACCCTTTCAACTCGATGCTTGTCAGCCTGAGCTTTCATTCGTTGTTGTGCCCGCAGAAGCTGCTGCTGAATTAAAGCATTCATGTCATCTTTATCTTTGAACCATTGGTCAAGCTTGGGCACTGTGCTAGATATACCATCCTGAAGGCTGAAATGTTTAGGTTTATAACCATATAACACCTCGAATGGTGTCTTGCCCAATGCTGAATGATATGTTGTGTTGTACCAATATTCAGCCAAAGACAACCACTTTGACCATTTTGATGGGCACGACTGTGTCATGCATCGCAAATAAGTCTCCAAGCACTGATTCAACCTCTCCGTCTGCCCATCCGTCTGAGGATGATAACTCGAACTCATATTTAACTTTGTATCTGTGAGATGGAACAGTTGTTGCCAAAGTGCACTTGTAAACACTTTGTCTCTATCCGAGATGATGACCTTAGGTAACCCATGTAACTTGTATATGTTATCAACAAATGTACTAGCTACAGTCATTGCTGTGTAAGGATGTGCTAAAGGCAGGAAATGAGCATATTTGGTGAATTTGTCCACAATTACCAGTATACTGTCGAATTTAGATGACTTTGGCAGACCTTCTATGAAATCCAGACTGATTATATCCCATGCTTTTTCTGGTATGGGCAAAGGTTGGAGCAATCCTGGTTGTTTAGTGTGTTCTGCTTTTGCCTGTTGGCACACTGTGCAATGAGATACATAATTTTGTACATCTTGCTTCATATTGGTCCATGCAAACAGTGCTCGTATCTTGTTGTATGTTGCTGTAATGCCACTGTGTCCTCCTATCCCACTGGCATGCAGCGCAAGCAAAATAGCTTGTTTAGCATCTTCATAATTTCCCAGCCAAACTCTGTCATGCCACTTGATCACTCCATCATGGAGAGAAAACCCTTGCGCATTCAGGCTTATCAGGCTGAGTTCTGTCAACAGTTGTTTTGCTTGAGTATCGTTTTGATAGCTTTCAATGACCATTTCTAACCACTTTGGTTTGCTTACTGAAATAGCAGTGACCTCTTCTGTATGCACACACCTAGACAGAGCATCTGCGCTCCATTTGCCAAACCTTGTTTATACTTTATCACAAACTGTAGTCCCAGTAACTTACAAAATGCCTTGTGTTGGATGTTGTTTGTCAACTGTTGATCATCCAAGTGTATCAGACTTTTGTGATCAGTGTATATAATGAATTCCATGTGTTGTAAGTAAGATTTCCACTTTTCTACTGCCATAATCAGTGCAAGGCACTCTTTCTCATATGTAGAGAGAGTCTGAGCTCTTGGGCTCAAAGCCTTACTCAAATATGCAATTGGGTGCCCTTGCTGCGACAACACAGCTCCTATGCCCAAGCCAGAGGCATCAGTGTGCAAACAGAATGGTTTTGTGAAATTTGGAAGTGCTAAGACAGGTGCAGACATTAATGCTCTCTGTAATGTTTCAAATGCAACATGTACTTCTGGGGTCCATAGAAATGGTACATTCTTTTTCAATAGTTCTGTCAATGGTCGGCTGATTAGCCCATAATGCTCAATGAATTTCCTATAATATCCACATAACCCCAGAAAGCTCTCAGCTGCGTGAGAGTCATTGGAATTGGCCAGTTCTTGATTGCAAGTATCTTGTTAGGATCAGTAGCTACACCATGTTCACTGATTATGTGTCCCAAGTATTCAAGTGAAGCTTGTGCAAAAGAACACTTAGACTTCTTCACGAATAGCTTATGTTGCTGTAGGATCTGAAAAACTTGTGACAATAGCTTAACATGTTCTGCCATAGTTGTTGTATATACTAGGATGTCATCCATAAATATGAGTACCCCTTTGCGCAACAGCTTGGCAAATATCACATTCATTGCTTCCTGAAATGTTGCCGGTGCATTACATAAGCCAAATGGCATGACTTTGAATTCCCAATGACCATGATGTGTTCTAAATGCTGTTTTGAATTCTTCTCCCATGAGTAGTCTGATCTGATGATAGCCACTCCGCAAATCCAACTTGGTGAAAAACTTTGAGCCATGTAATTCATCCAATAGTTCCTCCACAATTGGCAATGGGTATTTGTTCTTGACTGTAATTGCATTTAGATGGCGGTAATCTACACACATACGCCAACTACCATCTTTTTTCTTTACCAATAACACAGGAGACGCATAAGGGTTGTTACTTGGTTGCACAACACCTCTGTTTAACATATCAGTTACTTGTTTCTCGATCTCATCCTTTTGACTCGGTGTGTATCGGTATGGCTTGCGGTGCACCGGTATTGCTCCAGGCACCAATGGTATGCTGTGATCGAAGGCTCGTGGAGGTGGAAGTTGAGTAGGTTCTTGGAATACATGTGTGTTCTGGAGTAAGACTGCTTGAATTTCTTCGGAACTTCTGTTATCATTGGTTCAGACACATCCATAGATAGCTGAACCAGTTGAGCCACTGCATTAGTCTCTAACAGCTTATGAAATTCCTTGTCAGAGATTGACGGACCGTGTGTTGTATTATCCTTGATACCACGCAGAGTGACACGTGTACCATTTACTACAATCCTCATTTTCTTGATTTTCCAATCAACCCACATTGGACTGAACTCGGAAAGCCATTCCATGCCCAGTATCATGTCATAACAAGGCAAATCCAGTACTCTAACAGGAGTAGTGAACTGTATACTATTACACCCCCATTTGAATGTTGTGATGACCTTATTGCTAGTCATTTTAGTGCCATTTGCTATGTGACTTGCACTTCTGGAGCATCAATAGTCTGACATTGTAATTGTGCCACCACTAATGAGCTGATGAAATTAGCTGAACTACCAGAATCCACGAGAATAAGTATCTGTTGCTGACCCACATGACCCAATAGGCGCATTGTCTTCTTGCTTTTGGATCCTGTACTGCTGCAGCAGATAAGCTCATCATATTGCTTGTTCAGTATCAGAGGTTCAGAATCAGACTCATCCTTTCAGATTCAGAAGTAGAATCTTCAGGCAAAGCAGCACATAATTCCTCCGTGACAGCTAGGGATACTTGCTTGGGACATTTGTGTCCAGGAGCAAACTTGCCTCCACATGTAAAACATTCACCTCTCTGTCGTCTCAGTGCTTTAAGGGCTGCCAACTTCGCGAGGTGATTAGTATCTGCAGCAACCGTAGCTGTTGTGGATGTACTGTTGGTTCCACTGGCTGAGGCCCCAATTTACCAGGTCCAGCTTGGTTGTGCCACTTCTTAGGAGTATAAGAATATTGTTTTGCTTCCGCAATTTCAGCTTCCTGCAAAAGTGCCAGAGAAACAGCAGCATCAACTGTTCTTGGTTGATGAAGGATAATTGCAGCACAAATTTCTCTCTTCAAGCCTTTCATGAACTTTGCCACAAAGAATGTTTCATCTAAGGTATTGTTATGTGTCAAGAGTTGGTGCATAAGAACCTCAAATTCCCTATAATAAGACTCGACATCTCCTATCTGTCTAGTGTTCAGAGTTTTTGTCATGTGTCTAAAGTACATATCCTTCCCAAATTTTTGACAAATAGCTATGCATAATTGTGGCCAACTTATAACATCATCTTGAGCCTCATAAGTCTGTAACCACAGAGCCGCAGAACCATTAAAGTGAATGGTAGCATAATCAACCATGTACTCTTCTGGTATGTTGAACATGTGGAAATACTTTTCGGCTTTCTCTTTCCAAATTTTGGGGTTAGTTCCATCAAATTTAGGGAAATTTGTCTTAGGCATGCGCACAACTTGAAAATTATCTCTATGTGAACGATCATGGCGAGATGCAGGACCAGTATCTGTGCGAGCTAGATGACTAACATCACGATCAACATTCAGTAGGGGTAAAGAAAAATTTGACGCACCATTTGCCAGGACATGCTGGTGAGCGGTGTCCTGGGCCTCGGTTTCTTCACGGTGACATCCAGGGCCTGGGGTCTGCGGACGAGCACTAGATGGTGAACTCTCCAATGTCGTCAGGCGCGCCCCCAATCCTTCGACTCGAGCTTCCAATGAATTAACCACTCGAATCACACAGTCCTGCGACTTGAGCAACTTATCAGCAGTAACACGCAGTTCCTGACATGCCGTAGCAGTCTGTGTTGCCAACTCGTTTGCCTAAACCGTGGCTTCAGCCGCCGAAGCCAGCCCCGTGAGCGCACGTTCGAGACGTTGCTCGAGTTCCTGGAGCGTCGTCGACATCTCTCCTTGCTGATTCTCCACGACCACCACCCTGGCCGTTAGGGTTGGAGCTCCACGCGCCGTTTTGACGAATTCAGTCTATCGCCGCCGGGATCAGCAAGTACTAAGGCGAACCTGTTCCTCTGCAACCGATCCGCACGCCACCAGCTGCACCAACTCAGTCTCGTAACAGGGATTTTACCTCTGCTGTGAGTAGTATAGCAGTAACCTCACCGAGAAGCCGAATTTGCAGCCGAATAAGCACCGCCGCCACTTCAATACGCCACCCGCGCCGCTGATGATGAAGCAGCCGCACACCGCCGCCGCAATCAAAGAGAGAACCAGGGATTTCACGGGAGATCCCAACCCAGATCTCGTCTCCAATTGATTCGCCGCCGCAACGAATTTGGAACTATGTTTTTGTGGGGAATTTTTTCTGGATAGAGGAAGATCCTAGGATCGATAGGCTCCTGATACCAATTGTAACGATACAGTACCTAATGGCAGCGCACCAAATAGGATTTAGTACTTAGAACACTCAGATCCAGAGGAATCGTGAGCATCTAGTCCAGAGAAAGGGGAGGAGTACAAGGACCGTGTCCTGTTTGTTCATCATCCATATCCCTTCACGCCTAACACGCACGCTTACATAGCCCTTGGCTAACCTGGACACAGCCAGTGTTGCTTTCCTCATGATGATGGGCCACTTTCATTCCTGGGCCGTGGTCGCTATGTTGGGCCGGGTCGTCCCCGTGACACTGGGGTACGTCCCGCTGCCGCCGGCCTGATCCGTCTCCTCCACCAGCGCCGGCGCAGGGAAGATGACGGCGTCGCTGGCCGGGTTGTAGAAGGACGCGATGGACATCCTGTTGCCGTCCGTCTGGGCGACCACCCGGTGGAGCACGCTCTTGTACCTGCCGTTGGTGATGACCTCCAGCTGGTCGCCGAGGTTGACGACGATGGAGTGGTGCGTGGGCGGCACGTCCACCCACTCGCCGTCCTTGAGCAGCTGCAGGACCCCGACGCGGTCGTCCTGGAAGAGCAGGATGATGCCGCCGGCGTCGGTGTGGGCTCGGAGGCCCTTGACGAGGTCGGGCCGCGGGCACGGCGGGTAGCTGCTGACCTTGGTGCCGAAGGTGGGCACCCCCTGGAGGAGCCGCCGCGGAACGCCCGCGTGAGGTACCCTCTGTCCAAGCCGAGGTTCTCGCAGAGCAGATCGAGAAGCCGCTCCGCCAGCTTCTCCAGCTCAGCGGCGAACCGCTTCATCACGCGCCGGTACTCGTCGTCGAGGTCCGGGATGTCGGCGATGTTGGGGTCCGGGAGGTGGCGCACGAAGAAGATGCTCTCCCAGTCCAGGTTCTCCGCCGCCTTGCCGCCGTTTTCCTGCAGCGTCCTGCTGGCGAACTCCAGGAACCTCTGCTCCCGCACCCTCTTGTAGTGCCCCTTGGTCATCCTCTCCACCTCGTCCATCAGCTCCGTCGAGATGCCGTGGTCCAGAACCTGCACGTACGTATCACAGCAGAACAAAATCAGAGTAGAACACAACAAGATCGGCACGAAATAATGCTTACACAGCTTGGTTGAAATTCCTATGTCATATCATGTCGGGTTACATGTTCACCTG
This sequence comes from Poa pratensis, assembly GCA_947311845.1. Lineage (NCBI taxonomy): Eukaryota > Viridiplantae > Streptophyta > Magnoliopsida > Poales > Poaceae > Poa > Poa pratensis. The sequence goes on along the minus strand of CAMZMU010000074.1, from coordinate 21,374,251 downwards.
GAAGAATCCCCAGTTCTCGCAGGCGTCATGCAGCATGTCCATCGCCGCCGGTCGCTGCTCCCCGCCGAGCAGCCCCATGTCGATGATCGGGAACGACGAAGCAGGTGCCATCTCAAACAAGCTAGCTCTCAAACTCAGCCACTTGTAGTGAGTGCTGCTGGCGTCTGGTGCTTGGCTTCTACGCAGGCGCTTGCTGTGTGAGCTTGTGAGTGAAAAAGCAGCAGGGGCGGGGCCGAATTTATAGACTCGCTCGCGCCAATGGAAAGGTGTACTGGTATTGATGCGCGCCGGCCGTAACTGTAACCTGAACGGCGGACCAATGTTTGGGATTAACTCCGGCGGTTGACCCGGCGGAGACCAGGCCATGTGGGATATGCGCGTGCTCGATCGTGGATCTGTCGCCGAGCAGGGAATTATTTGCCCCCCGGGAAGCCAATAATCCAGCGACGACGTTTCGGATAATCATTTGGACGCACCGTGTATCGCCGTCGGGCCTCCTCTAGATCCTACCCGCCGCCGGTGCCGGTCGGCTCCCCGCCGCCGCTCGATTCAGGGTAGAGGACAGTAAGTTTAGCACGGAGGTCCGTACGGCCATGTCTGATGTGTTCGCAATGGAAGATGAGAAGACAATGCATCACAGCTCGTTGTGCGCCTTCAAAACCGTGTGTGACGATTGTGAGCCTGATGATCGCCACTTTGCAGTTGTGTTCTCGGCAGATGCGGGCGGCACCAGAGGATGACTTCGTTTTTGGCGGTGCTATTTGTTGGGAAAGTAAATCTCGATTTCTTCTAGAGTGAAAAGTCTAGGTTGTGCCTAGCAATGATGGACTTCTATACGCTCCCTTGTTAAAGGCATTGTCTGGAGATTGATTGGATTTTCTCAGAGTTAAAACCTATGATTTAGCTTTCATGGTTAGATGAGGCGACGACGACGCTTGTGCATTGTTCTCTTCATGGAAGCGTCGCTGTTGAAGAACCACTTTCGCAGTCTAGGTTTTGATAACATATGGTCGAGGTTATTAGTTCCTTTGTAGCCTTGTAGGGCGATGCTCACTTTGGTGAGGCCATGCTTTTTTTTTTATGTGTTTCTCTTCTTTATTCATTTTGTTGTGTGCATTACTAGTGTCTTGACTAGTTCTTGACATTACATTGCAGATGATGGGTGTAATTGATTTCTTTCTGATATTAATTTATTCCCTTTATCAGAAAAGCACGAAGGCCTGCATAATCGACATCCTGCTATTCCGTGCGATAGTTTTGGGGTATGTCGAAGCATATGCATATTGTTGTTGACATTCAATGATTGTAAGAAATATTGGGTGGCTCTTGAAGGAAATATCTAGTTCTCCCAACACCTAAAGTGCTATGGCGCCAGTATTTCAGAAGTTCAAAAGAATCTACAAAAACAAATGACAACGTCAACATGATATACATCAACCATGACACAAAATTTAGAATGCATGATCTACTAAAAAATGACAACGTGAAACAAAAGAAGGAAAAATCTAATCGTGAAAAGTATCGAATTAAATTTTATATCTCAATAGTAAACTAGGCTACTACTTTAGATTTATTCTGGATTTACTATAATTTATCCTTTTTCGATTTATTTTGGATTACAAACACTATAGCATGCATGGGTAGGAGCACTAGATACTTGTCTTGAACTTGCACCCTAACGATTTGAGATGGCGGGTAATGCATATATGCATGTGCAAGCAACATCAAGCCTTTATTGGCCCTTGGCTTAAGATCTGCGTTGCCCATGATCACCTAATGACAAAGATCCTCCAAGCTGTCATCGCAGATCAACAATGCACCACGTAGCCGTAACATGCAGCAAATGTGTCGTCGGTTCGGACAAACGAATCGCCCTACAGTGGAGCACGACATAGTCTGACCCGGCCGGCCAGGCCATCGATCTAGCACAGTGTCTCGCACGAAAAGACTCGCGTAACATCACACCTGAAGTTACCGGCGTCTCCCGCGCGCGCCGGAGTGCCGGCCGGCGCCGGGCACGAACATATCTCCGGGTATATACGATGCTCCTGTAGCAGAGTCTCCGGTCCCCGTCCTCTCCCCACCTGCTCCTGTAGCACAACGATGCCATGGGCCGTGGCCGTGGTGGTCCGGCCGAGCGCGCGGCGCTGTGTCTCCCCAACGTGGTGGTGGCGGCCGCTCGGCCCGTGCCATGCCACGCCACGCCGCGCGTGCGCGCACCTGACGCTCATGTGGATGTGACCAGCCGTGGACGCGGCGGGCATGGAGGCGGAGGCGAGGCTGGCCGACGACGACGCCCGGACGCCGGATGGATGGCACCCATGATTGGTCGTCCAGCCAACCGCCGCCCGTCACGAGCAGCGAAGAGATCGAATTGATGGTTGGTCGATTATCTTGGGAAGGTTGATGCCATGACCTTTTTGACCCGTTCAAACTCGATTATTGTCATGCCGTGGTCCGTCCATGCCGCGGGTGAGATCTGACGGAGATACAGTTGAGGTGAGGAAGAAACATTCTTCGCTTCTCCATGCAGCAGCAACATGGGTATAGTGCTGCTGCTGCTGTGGATGGATCGACTAGTCGTGTTGTTTAAGTGCACACACATGTAAGTAGAACTCCATGTCGGCCGTGCTGTTAGGTACCACTCTCGGCCGGTGTTGCAAGTGGACACTTGTTGGAACTGCGCATAATGTGTTAACAGTGTCAAGCCTGATCTACGGCCGAACGGATCACCACTCAGCGGCTACAACACTCAAACTAGGACAAAGTAGAACATGATGATCAGCTCATCAGGGGTCAAGATCAGGTTAACTGGTGCCAATGATCGGGCATGCATGTTAGTATGTTACGCTCGCCATCAGTGCTGGCAGCTGATCGGAGCGGCCTCCCGTTTTCCGGGAGATGCCTTTGATACGTTACTGCTCACTGCCTCACTGGTCAGTGGCCATGGCCCTCCCGATCATATCAGCTAGCTGGTTGTATGGTTACCTTCAACCCTACGTGTCTCAAAAAAACAATTCAACAAAGTATCCGCTCTTAGATTCTATCAGGTACACAGTGTGCCCTTTTCGGATTAAGATCTAGTCACTTTAGGACTGGGATCGACTGACTTTTCCAGAATGCATATTAAAAGATATTGCTACAAGCTGTAATCTTGTTGCACTAATTAAGTAGGTCCGATCCATAAAAACGGGCGTGGGTTGTGTAGTACCTGTGTACTAGCGCTGCGCTCTCTTCGCGACATTCAAAGCGGACCGGAGGGACTAGTATGATTTACCTGATTTTTTTCTCCATTTTTCTAGGCAATTTTAATTTCGAGTTCAAAATTTGGGTCAATCTTGCCGTTAGATCTTGGTGAGAGAGTAAACCGGATATATATAGGCTAAGTCACGGTGACTCTGCTACACGGTCCTAGTTTAGGAACTTCCCTTTAACGGCCTAAAAAGCACGGTTGGATTTCTACGTCACTCAGGCTTTCATAATCGGTCAATACAGAAATGCAACTATACTACTCCCTCCGTTCACAAAAAGATGTCTCAATTTTATCCTAGCTTAGGCCAAAGTTTAGACATCCTTTTGTGAATGGAGAGAGTATTTACTTATACCTTTTAATCCCCCCCCCCCCCCCCCCCCCCCTCCATGAGACATAGATGGACTCTAATAAAATGGTGCCTAAAGTGAGTGGTGTCCTTCGGCGGTGCCTACAACATTGCTCGATCTCGAAGTCATTTATGTGGTAATAGTAGCTGAATAAGCAGACGATGTTGGTTTCTAGATGGTCTGGGTGGTGTGACAACCTCGATGATCATCATCTTTTAGTGAAGAAGTGAGCCCTCTCATGACATCCATTCTTTCAGTTGATGACACATGGAAATCTGCGGATTTTTTGCGTGAGTACTTGTGCTTGTTATTTATAGATCAATTTGGCAAACTATTTTGGATTCTTACATCTCCACCTTATGGAAAAAGAAGTGCTTTCTCCGCATTCGCGAACAAGAAAGAATTCAACGACATTTCTCCATGAATTTCCCGAGATTGTTCATGTGGTCACCAGGCTGTTTTTATCCCCACAATGTCTCCGTTTTGCTTTGTTGTAGAGGTCCTTGCACCTTTTGCTCAAAAAATTGCAGTTGCATTTTTTTTCTAAATCGATTGAGACTATCTCAACGACTGAAATATAGCCGAACTCTTAAGCAGGCCAATGCTTACACCGTAATGTTTACTATCTATGTATCCTGATCAATGGCTCCCAAAAGGGTTGTCACAAGCAATCTTGTATAGTTTGAAAGGAACAAGTTTAGGTGGGCAACCTGCTCTCATAAATATACAGATGATAAATAATAAAATGAAATTCCTGCGTACCAAAATGATGGCCACAGTACAAGACTTTCTTTTAGATATCTCTAAAACAGTTAGCTTTACACTTCCATGCCAATTAATTGTCGATAAGAGCTCAGTGTGGCTTTCAGGGTATAAAAGAAAGCTACATAAAAAGAGATCTAGGCGTTAAGTGACGAGCTAGCTATTCGCAAGTTGCTTCCTATGCCTTCTTTTTTGTTCTGTCCTATTCGTACTTTACTCCTTTTAATTGTGCTATGCTCTGCTTAATATGCCTACTAATATTTGTGACAGACATGGTTGGAGATAGGATGTTACATCAGAAGGACTAGTCCCATAGCCTGATAGGCATGTTGGGCGCGAGTGCAGACACCACCAAAATCCTCAATTTGACAGTACAACTGCTACTACTTGAGACTTGGGAGTTCCAGATCAAGAATCAGCTGTGCAATCGCCTGTTCGAGGACGTCCAGCTTCTTCAGAAAGTAGCAGAATCATGCTTTGGAGATAGGAAATGCTTAAGCATTACTCATAGACCAAACATTTCCCTCAAAACTCAAAAGTTATTCGCCTTTTTATCGACGATACTCTTGCAGTTGCAGGCTGTTGTGTTAGCTCAGTCTATCCACGATATTAGAAGTTGTGTTTGTTTCATAGGCTCAAACCGTATTCAGTCGCTCAGCAACGTTAACCACCTGACTAATGTTTCACTGTACTTTTTTCCTCCGAAGCAAAAGAAGAAGTTTTTTTTGCGAGAAGAAGAAGCTTGATGTGGAAAGAAACCTAATAGAAAGTTACAAAAAGTTAATTAGCTAGAAGTTAATAACAAGGTCAGACACTTGTGTTAATTTGTCGACCACTGATCAAACTGCTGACAAGAGCTACACTAGTGAATGCGATGTGAGTAAAAGTAATCCACCACATTCCTCAAATCACTATATGCTAGCCTATGACTCCATATCTTTCATGGGAGCGGAACAGTCGAGTTTTCGACAAGATAGCTACCATGGCGCATGAAGTCGGTAGGAAAATCAAAGAGTGGGAGCTCTGGATTAGAGCAAAGTTGTGTGGGCTCACGAGAGTAGTTCCTTAGTTTTTTTCTGTGGTTTTGTTGTGGATGTAAGGCAGCGCGCTAGTGCTCTGCCTCTGATTTGTAATCAGCTGCTGTAAAACTCTTTCTACCTTAATAAAGAAGACACGCATGTCTTATGCGTGTTCTGGAAAAAAATATCTTTCATTTGACTGGCCTCAGTGGATAGGCCGGTGGGTGCATAACTGCATATATACACGGAGAACAACGAGCTGAAAATCAAGCGGTCGATCCTGTTATTCCAGTTTGAGATAGTATTAACAGTCTAATTTATGATTTCATTGTGCAATGGTGGCAATTACACTGACAGCCTAGCTCATTCAGTAAAGTTCTAACCAGCAGTATTCTTGGAGGGACATTCTTGGTCGCCTATTTTTCCTCCAGCAAGTTGGAGATCGTACATTCTTTGCACGGAGCGTGCCGGCCGTGTCCTGTCCCGACCAACCAAAAGAATGAGGTTCTCTGTGCCGAGCGGCGCCATGCCGCCGTCCCGATCTCGAGTGGGATGGCCGGCCGGCCAGCTGGACCGACATTGCCCGTCCAACCTTTTGGGTACGTCGGCGGCAGAAGGCATGCTCCGTATGGCGTGCCCATCCCCTATTCATTCACAGCGTCTCCATCGCCGACGGGCCGCCCTCGCCAGAAACAACTTAGCTGGAACGCCCGCCGCTGACAGAGGATAAGAGGGATAGGTGCGACCAGAGGAAGGTGGGGGACGAAGAATCCGTGCCTGCAGAAGGCAGCCGGTGATGGCAACGTAGTGACGGCGATTGGGATGGCCTATGTTTTAGCGGTCCAAGGGCAACAGTGGGGTTAAATGAAGGCTATGGCGAGAGAACTGAAGCAGCGTGAGCAACCAGCAGCACCCCATCCCTGTTATAGAGGACGTGGGTTGTTTGATAGCTTATGATGCGGGATAATGATCCCTAATTAGTACTGCCAGAGTAGAAGGCCTAGTTACTGGGAAACTTTCCATGAGAGTTTGAGCGCTACGCCGTTCAAAAGACACATCTACATTTTTTAAATAAAGAGAGCTTATTATTTAGAAGGTTTACGTATTACACCCAAAAGACACATCTACATAGACTGAAAAAAAAGTATACAAACTCCTGCGCTTGCGAAACCTACATTTTAGCATCAAGTATCGGTGCAAAGGCAGGTTTTACTTTGCCTGCAGAAGCCACATCTTCATTCGGCAGACCGGGCTGAACCAAGGCTAAACTTCTCTGCGATTGATGGACTCGGAGCCTACTAACCAGGTTAAGGGCCCCGGCCCACGGAGGCTGAACGAGGCCCACTCAGCGCAGAGTAGCCCAACCCAAAGACTCGGACCCTTGGCGTGGGCTGAATGAATCTCTTGGAGAGTTGGAGGACAACCCACAACAAGATCTGAAAGGAAAAAAAAAGGTCTACATGAGATCTAAATCGGCGGACGCTAGGCGTCAGTCGGCTGTACCGACGCCTCGCTACAGTCGCCTTCTGCACCGTCCGATACGTCACGATCGTTCGTCGCGTGTGCTGCGCGGGACGTAGCTGGTGCCCGAGACGTCGCTTTCGGGCTGCTGTGCGCATGCGCTGAGACGCGCTAACAAGTCACGCACCTTACTTGCTCCACGTGGTGGAGCCTAGCAGCACTGTTTTCTTTTTGCTCCATAGGTGCTGCTGCTGCCGAATCTAGCTAGTTTCTTTTGGATCAAAAACTCTAGCCCTCAACCGTGGACCTGGTGCCATTGTAGTAAAATATGGTGCATCACTTTAAACAGTCATGTAGCAAAAGAAAAAAAACGAGAGTTAACATTTTTGTATCGTGTATGTAGCATTTTTTATAAAATGCGGCATTGTTTTGCAATAGTACCGTGTGAATTTGTATAAACTGAGTCATGTAGCAAAAAAATAACGAGCGTAACAATTTTGTATTGTGTATGTAGCATTTTTGAAAAAATGCGGCATCGTTTTGCAATAGTACCGTGTGAATAACTCACTCACGTAGCAAAAAAATAACGAGCGTAAACATTTTTGTATTGTGTATGTAGCATTTTTGAAAACATTTATTTGTGCGCATGTAGCATGTGTAGCAAAAAGATTTCAGAAAAAATTGCGTTCCATGCATGCTCATGTAGACATGCGTACCCAAATGTTGGTCTATTAAATCAAATGTAGCATTTTGGACATGACCATGTAGCAAAAACTAACAATATATGTAACAAAATGCGAAATTATTTTGCAGCATTTTTCTACAAAATACGAAAAAACTTGCGACGTGCCAAAAATCAAATGTAGCATTTTGGACATGACCATGTAGCAAAAACTAACAATATATGTAACAAAATGCGAAATTATTTTGCAGCATTTTTCTACAAATACGTAAAAACTTGCGACATGCCAAAAATCAAATGTAGCATTTTGGACATGACCATGTAGCAAAAACTAACAATATATGTAACAAAATGCGAAATTATTTTGCAGCATTTTTCTACAAAATACGTAAAAACTTGCGACGTGCCAAAAATCAAATGTAGCATTTTGGACATGACCATGTAGCAAAAACTAACAATATATAATATGTAACAAATCTCAGTTTGCACCATTTTACGAAGACAGTTTGCTAAAACAAAAATGGAGTTGTATACCATCTCGTGTGCAAGCTACGCACTACAGTAGCACCATGTAATCAATGGATGTAGTGTTCATATCTCCTCGCACTACGTCGTCGACGCCGGAGATGCTGGTGATCTTGGAGCTTGCTCCTCCTCCTCGTATTGTTCTGTTATTGTTCTTCTTCTATGTACTGTGTATGTGGATTGCCGATGAATATATGTGGGAGTTGGATGTGTCAAAAAAATATCTCCTCGCACTACATGTAGCAAAAGTATAGTAGGATGTGATCGTAAAAAGGTTGGTGTGACATGCACTGTCGCTTGTACTGTAGCAACAGTAGGCTGCATGTCGCATGAGCTGTGGTCCTTTGTTCACTTGGGTGAGAAAAAAATTTAGGAGAGGACGGCAGCGCACGATGTATGGTGGGGACAAAAGAAAAAGCAGCGAGACGAGGGAAGGCAGTGGGAACGCTCGAAACTTTGGTCGAAGGAAAGTGCGCGCTGCGACCGCAGGACCGTAGTGGACGGAGAGTCGCGGACGCACGCGTCGCCCAGACCGGCTGTAGCTACAGCCGGTTGTAGATTAGCATTTTCCTCTAAATTATCTTATAAGGGTTAGCGTTTATCTCAACCTACGTGTGGACCGACTCGGTTCGTGACCATTTGAGAAGTATCGGCTCATCATGACCATAATCCACCATCTGCGGGATCGAGCATCCCATGAGATCGTCCGCACAACAAAAGATAGAACAAGCCGTCACAATCATGAAGTATGACTTTTATTGGACGTTGTTTGTTCGGGCCCATACCTATTTCAGCATTGTCTATCGTGTGCTAACATTGAGATTTGTCGCGTAAAGCCCCTCCAATAACAAATTTCTGTTAAAGAAGTTCATTGTTATAAGGCGACTGCGTGTCCCTCTCGCTACAGTGCGGACGGGCGACTCAGAGGCGACTCGCAGGTTCGAGAGCTCCGCCGGCGTGTCCGCCGCTCCCCTCCGCCTCCGGTGGCCGTTTCGGCGCCGCGAGGTGGGGGGAGCCTTGGCTCCGCCGTGCCAGTAGTCTAGGTTCTAGGGGTAGGACTAGATCTAGGTTTGTTTGTGTAGGTTCGTGGCGGATGCCCGTGTTTCTTTCTTTCTTTCTTCTTCCTCCGAGGTGTAGGTCCATGGATCTGTGCTTCGCCAAGCCTCCGAGGTGGAGGATCCGCGGAGATGGTTTGCTGGATGCCCTCTGCTTCTTCGGCGACTGGATCGATCTCCTTTTCCTAGCCGGCCTCGGTGGCGAGGGGGAGAAGGAGAGGGGTCTGCGGCAGTCGATGCGTTCTGCAGGTGAGTTTCTGCTCCTGGCTCTAGCTGGCCGTGGTGGCAAAGGGAGTTCAGGTGGAGGTGCTCGATCTGGTTTTGGTTGGCTTGGTGGTGGTGGTGGTTCTCTGTGTCGTTCTTGCTCTGGCCGGCCGTGGCGGCGAGGGGAGCAGCGGCTGGAGATGGCGTGGTGCTGGCGATGGTGGTCCTGCGTGTTGTCGGGGCGGCTGGAAGAAGGGCGGAGGTGGGAAGGTTGCGCTGTGGCTGTGCTCGTTAAGCGAGACCAGATTCCGTCGTTCACGGCGGATGGCTCATGCAGCTTTCTACAAAGTGTGGGGTGCTTCTTCCGGCGGTCGGCGGTACGGCGCTTCCGGCGACGCATAGGAGCTTTGGGTGTGGCTCTGGGTCCAATCGTGTTCTTCTCCGGCGGCTTGAGGTGGTTCTTGCACTTTTCGGGACCTCGTTGTAATTTCTGTTTCTTTCTGGTCTTTTTTGTAAAGTGTTCGAGCTGTCTTAATATTTGGGTTGGATCCTTTCAAAAAAAATAACAAATTTCTGTTGGGAAAATAGCAAGGGACCTAGTATTATGCGTACTATGCGGTTAACTAAACACGGCTTAAACAATGTCCATGGCTCAATCTACCGCCGATTAGATAATGTTGAACCGTTTTGTCTACAAGAGATTAGATATATGTTGGACGTCGCCTTCCTCCATACAAGTGGCCCCGCCATCTCCCGATTCTAGGTAAAATGGCTCAGCATCACAAAGCGATAGAATGTCAAGGGAACTAACCTAGTGAAAGCCCAGCGCGATCTCATGTTGCTCAGAACCACATCAACTGAATAACTACACATATGTCCTTTTATCTCTGTTACACTCAAGACCACTTTGTGTACGTAGCATCGTAATGTAAATTGAAGCGTCGCATGAGTTACTTTGTGTTTGTGAAATTCAAGTATCGCGCTTGATGAAATTATTAATTAACTCTTCGCTGTTCTACTTTTGCTTTTTAACTTAGAATACTTGTATAAGATTCTGGGATATGTTTCTTTCCAAAGTAGTTATATTTATACTAAGTTTTTATACGTCAAACTATATTTGGCATTATACGGTCTTATCGAATACACGTGTGTATTACTTATTTGATATAGTCAAGCGAATAATAAAGATACTAAATACCAGTTAAGTGTTGTTTGTTTTACTTGAAAAAAAACATTCAGTGCGCTACATTTTTATAACTAATTTTGTAACATTATTGCCTTAATTTATTTACATCTTCATCGATCATATATTATACATATTTATGATATAGGACTCTAAATTATATCGTCTGAAAATATCTTAACTTATGATGTGAGTATAGGATTAGTTAACCATATATGGCGCAGAAACTTCGTGATCATAAACTTATCTGTTAGCAAGACACTCTATTG